>RJWT010000040.1:0-18826 GCA_004365215.1 Cuniculus paca
TGATGACACTACATCCAGATGTAGTGTCTGGAAATTGAAAATACTGTAAGCTGAAGATGCATTAAGAACACTGACCCTATCAAATATCACGGCTCAGTAGCACAGCACACTGTGGAGCACTGGTTCTCTACTCTTATGTTTTGTGGTTGCCAGGAGCTCTAGTTTGCTGCTGCTGCTGTCCAGTGTCGCCAGAGAGGACTGTACTGCCCATCGCTAGCCTGGAAAGATGGTTAAAATTCAAACTACAGTTTCTACCAAACTTTTATGACTTTTTCACCATCATGAACCCAAAGATTGTAAGTTCAACCGTCCTAAACTGTAGCCTGCCTGTGATTTCCTTCAGTGCATTATTCAGGTACACACTTCTGGCCAGTCTTTCCAGTTCCTGAAATAGCTATCTTTTAGTGGCATTTCCTTCTTGCCATTAGATGAGCATTTGTGTCTTTTGGGCACCTTGTGTCTGGTAGCATCTCCTTTCTGCTTTTCCACAGCCCAGATGAAAGATCTGCCTAAGCTATTCATTTCTGCTCAAGGCATCTCAGAGTTCATAGCTAAAAGTTCATCTTGAGGCTGCTCAGTTTATTTGAAAGAGATAGTATTTTCACTCCCTCCCATTTTTTCTTGATTTAGCTACAACTGTATTTTCTTGTTATCCTTACCCGTGATAGTTTTGGCTTCTTGTTTAGGGAGCAAAGCAATCTGTCTCCTTCCTATTGTATTCTCAACACTATGATTCTGTGAGCAGATGTGTGGGGCTTTTCCTACACTGATCAATTCTCCCACATAGCTGGGTGTCCTATAATTTAAAGCAATCCTGATATTGGAGATAGTGTCACATCCCATAGGTTAATGGCTCAGGCCCACTTCAGGTATCAACTGCAAGTAGTTACTCAAATGATCCACCACTTGGATCCAATTTGGCTATGAACTGGTGGGTCCCGCAACTCCATTCTTAGGTTCAAAATTTGCAAAAACAGCTCACAGGACTCAGGAAAGTGTATTTAGGGTTGTTAATTTGCTACAACAGAGGATACCAATGAGCAGACAAAAGAGTTGCACAGGGCAAGGGGTGGAGTAAGAGGCACAGAGTTTCAGCCCCTTTCTGGCATGCACCTTCCTAACACCTGTGTGCGTTCGGAACCCAGGGCTTTTATGGAGGCTGCATCATGTACAAATGATCAGTTACTAAGTCCATCGTCAGCCCCTTCCCCCTCCCTAGAAGATGGGTGTGGTGTTGAACATTTTCAAGCTCTGATCATACAGACCTCCTATCATACAGAAAATTCCAAAGGAATAGGAGATCTGTGTCAGGAACCAGAATGAAAGACCAAATACTAGTACTTAAGATGTACTTAGCACCTCTATCACTCAGAAAATTACAAGGGGTTTTGGAGCTTTATATCAGGAACCAGAGACAAAGACTAAAACATGGATTTTTTTGGAGACAGGGTCTCATTCTATAGCCCAGCTGGCCTTGAAATCACACTCTTCTGAGTGCTGTGATTGGTGGTATGCATCACTAAGCCCAATTAAAAATATATATTTCTTATTATAAATCACAATATCATGACTTTAGCTCTTTCAGGGAAATATCTAGAAGTGGAATAGCTGGGTCAAACTCAATTTCTAGATTTAAGTTTTTGTTTTGTTTTGTGTTTTGGTACTGGGAATCAAACTCAGGACCTCATGTTTGTGAGGCAGACGCCATGCCACTGAGCTATATCCCCAGCCCTGGACTTAGATTTTTGAGGGATCTCCACACTTATTTCCATAGTAGTTGTACTAGTTTACATTTCCACTAACAATGTATAAGAGTGCTTTCCCCCCATATCCTGAACCAAGAGTTATAAGGACCAAGGAGGGACAGAAGGGCTAGGGATGAAAATAAAAAAAAAAAGAATTAAGATATATTATGCAAAGATATCAATTCCCACAATAAATGTAATAGTTATGTACTGCAAACATGTACTAATAAAAATATAAAACAATCACAATATCACACTTCTGTTATGTTTTGTTAATTTTTGCTGGTCTTAAATCCAGTCACTTTTTAAGAAGGAAAGTACTGAGCAGTAATATTTAAAGAATGGTTGGTCAGGATATATACCAATATTAAAAGGAGAAAATAGATTTTTGAATTCCAAAACAAGATTTACAAATATAAGAATTTTTATTTTAAAAAGCATTATAATTTCCAGTAGTGACCAAATCAAGTTAATGATGAATGACATTGATTTCTTTGAGAAAAAGTACTGAACTAATTTACTTCATGGATATGAATATACTGTGCAGTTTAATATAATTTTTAAATTTAACCACTCGAGTTTGAGTCTAAGAGTAAATAGTCCAACTTTTACACTGAAGTTGTTTTATCTTTCCTGAATATTATAGGCATTTGGCTACTTTCTGCTAGAACAACATAATGTTAAAAAAAAAATCAAGTTAAATGACAAGGATTATATTTCTAAGATAAAACTGGTACCATATGTTAACTGTAAATATTCTACTCAACTAGAAATTCAGTTTTTCACAATTTGTGATTTAATTTGCTATGCTAGACATCACAAAGAATGGAGCCAGGCATGGTGGTGCATGCCTGTAATCCCAGCACTCAGGAGGCTGAGGCAGGAGGATTGCTTCATGTTCAAGGCTAGCCTGGGCTACAAAGTGAGTTCAAGGTCGCCCTGAACTGCATAGTGAGACCTTACCTCAAAGAAACAAACAAACAAAAAACCCTAAAACCAAAACCAAAACCAAAACAACATGCAGAATGATAGGAATTTGAGAAGCCACTTAAAAAAACAATATGGGTATTTAAAAATAATTGTAAGTATATTTTAAAATAGTGTATTTTAAAATATTATGCTATACTGTCTAGATATATAAATATATGGTACACAGTTATAGTTGTGTTATAACTGTGTGATACATTACACTTGTGTTATAATTGTGTGATACATTACACTTGTGAAATAACAAGTGTAATGTATCAAAGCTTACTATGCATTAAATATCTTGTCACATCTTTGCTTACATTATCTTAAAGTACAGAATAGTTTTAATTTCCATTTTAATTTCTATTTTTAATTTTTAAAGTTTTAATAAGGCGATTTTTAAAAAAGATTAAAAAGCAAAAGAATGTATAAAGAGATATCACAAAAGAAAGCAGCAACTAATATTAATACCAAGTAAGACCAGATTAAGTTTGAAACATCAATAAAGTTAAACATGAGCATTAAATAATGATAAAGGTACAATTTATGCAAAAGATGTACCAGTCATCACCTTTATGCTCTAGAAAATATAGCAGTTAAACATATAAAGAAAAGTATTAGGAATATAAGAAGAACATTAAATAAAAGTTAATATTTTAATATAAAATTTAATCAGAACCAGTCAGATTCAATGGGGGAAAATTAATAGTAATGACAAATAGAAATTAGTCAATGTCTAAGTGGGGTGGCACACTCCTGTACTTCCAGCACTTCAGAGGCTGAGGCAGGAGGATCGCTGTGAGTTCAAGGCCTAGCCGGGGCTACAAAGTGAGTTCAAGGCCAGCCTGAACTGCACCGAGAAACCCTGTCTCAAAAAAGAACTCCCACCAAAATTAGTTTAGTTATTTAAACAATAGGGATCTGACGCACTACCCTGGAACCTGGTGCTCTGGCATACTGAGTACTTTAAGCTAAATAATTCTGAGAAAGGGCTAGTAGGACGTTCTGACTTATCCTTCTCCCCTGAAACAATACCAAAGCCCTTCATGTGAAAGGTGCCTTCCCTGTCCGAGGGAAAGGATATTCGTGTGGTCAAAGAGCAAAAGACCAAGCGATGAACAAGGGCAGTGCAAGCAAACAGGCCATCTGGTTCCTCAGTTTACCACCCTAGATCGAATTTCCTACCATACTTTCAATGGTTCCCACCCTTCATCAAGTCTAATATAAAAATAATTGGGTTTACCTGTTTCTTCAGGTTTTCACTTCCTTCTGAAGGCTTCTGTATCATGTAAAACCTGATTAAATTAATTTGTATGCCTTTCTGCTGTTAATGCATCTTTTGTTATAGCAGCTCCAGCAAACAATGTAAAATTATAGAAAGAAAATGTGTTTTTTCCATACTACTATAATATTAAACTGAATATCCTCGAGTAGAAAGTATTGAGTAGAAAACACATCTCTATATGGTCATGAATATTAATGACATTTGGTCATATTCTTGTTTTGAAAATAATATTTTTAAAAAGGCAGATTTCACAAACCATATTCTTTGATAAAAGTCAGAAGTAAGTAATAAAGGATCACAAAATATTTTATGTATTTAAGAATAAACAACAAATGCTTTACTAACTCCAGACAAAAAGAAAATAAAAACAAAAATTAGAAATTATTTCAAAAGCAATGACAATGTGTACTCTTCATGTGAATCCAGTAAAACATATGAAAATCCCTAAGAGGAATATCTGTAACTTTAATGCCTTTATAAAGACTGAAAAGTAAAAGCAGTCACACTCAAAAATCAGAAAAACAAACAAAGCCAAACAGAAGTGGAAAAATTAAAATTGTAAAACTTGAAAATAATAAATAGAAAAGCAAAGAGATAAGAGAAAGGTTAAATAGAACTAATGAGGTAATTGAAAGGAGAACAGTAGAATTTTAGATTCAGTGGCAGCATCAAAAAAAAACTAGAAGGTATAAATTTTTTTCTTGCAAAATATAATCTCGCAAAATTTACGCAAGAAGAAACACAGAACTTGAATAGATTAAATGCCATACAAGGGACTAGAAGAAGCTTAAAAGACCTGGTATTTTTTGTCTGAGACAGGGTCTTGCTAAGTGCCCAACCTGGCCTTGAACTTGTGATCCTCCTGACTCAGCCTCTCTGGTGCCAGGATTACAGGTGTGTGTCACCGTACCTAGCTCAGGACCTACTATTTTAAGTCACCAGCACTAACCAGACTCAGAGCTAGAGTTTAGCTAATTTTTGAAAGCAAACAAACCCGGCGTTTCAAAGGTAATTTACACCTTTCCAGAGTACAGAAAATCTTTTTGTTGTTCATTTCTTTTCATGTTCATTCCTCCCTGTACCTCACCTGAAGCTTCCACCCACCTTTCCAACCCCAACCCCAGCCCCAACCCCAAACCCCGCCCCAACGCCAGCCTCAACCCCAACGCCTTCACAGAGTTGCTGGTTTCAAGATGAACCCCCAACCTCACCCCTAGTTTCTGTTTCCTCTGCAGCTGGTCAAGCTGGGTCTCAAGAGACTACCCTTTGCTTCTGAGTTGCTGCTCTAATCTGGTCCAGAAGGGTCCCTCCCATCCTCGTAGGTGTTACTGCGGCAAGAAAGGAAAACCTTACAGAATTCCATGTGGATTCCTGCCCCAACTAAACTGTTTTTGGCTTCTAGTAACAGAATGCTCATTTAAAACACCGTAAACAACGCGGGACTCCACTGTCTTATGTAATTTTAACAGGGACAGGCTGGAGAGGCTGGGCTTCCTCCCTGGCTCGCCACACTTGTTTTGTGGCACTGACTTCGTTCTAAAGCTGGTTCCTCCGCGTTGTCACCATATGGTTGCCATCACAACTGAGTGCACCTGCACGCCTGTCTCTGTGTAGGATGTAAAGGTGGTCGGCTTCCCCTCATGCGTCCCCAGTGAAGCGCAGCCCCATCTCCCCAGCCCAGCCACAGGCAAGGCAGGGTTGGCTCTGGTTATACAAGGGGGTCTGGAGAGAGACAGCTGCAAGGGCTACTTCAGTTCATGCCTCACCTGACAAGTTGTTTGCAGGGAGACCCAGCACCGCCCCCTGGGAAACCCAATGGAAATACGTCTTTGAAGGGTGACAGAGTATGCCACGCCTGCACCTTTGTGGCAAATGGACTCATTCAGCAGAAGGCCATCAAGAACCACCAGGAAAAGCTCTAAGAACAAGACAGAAGTTTTCCTTTCATAAAGGAAATTTCAGTCCTAATGGTGTCTCTGTGTCCCTCACAGAGAATGCGAACCTTAACAATTGTCAGCCTTGGGGGCAACCTCTGATTCTCTTATTTTCCTTCTGTCCTTCTTGTAACCTGCCACTTCCGCGGGGAACCCTAAACCTGTTTTCTTTTTAGCCTAAGATGGTGTCTGAGTGTTAATCACGTGGCAGCCTTACTGGGCGCATTTTCTCTGTGGACTCCTGAGTGTGAGTATACAGGTATCTGTGTAACTAAAACTGTCTCTTGCTCATATGTTTTTATCTGTTTGATCTGTAGGTTCCAGCCAATGAGCTTAAGATGAGTAGATGGAAAAATAATTTTTTTCCTCACTTCCTTCTTAGATTCTTTAATTTTGTAGTAGGGATGATTAAGATGAGTAGAGCATTAATTTCAAATTCTCTTCATAGAACAAAGGGTAAATCACTAGCAACGGACCGTGGCCAGTTGCCATTCAGCTATACTGTGCTTGATTCATAGACCCTGGCTGTTGATAAGTTTTTGAGCTAAGTTTCTATCCATCCATCTTTCGATTAGCTTAGTTCAAGCTTTTGGTTGGCTTCGTCAAGCACACACACACAGCTGGACACTAGGTAAAGGTGGTATACTTTATTCAGTAACTACCACAGTAGGGAAAACAGACTTCAGTATAAAACTGAGTTCAACTTCAATCTGCATAGTGGTAACTGGTTATTTTAAAGTGAGAATAAAATAAGACAGAAGATAAGTGAGAGGAGGCTCAAGGACAGTCAGGAAGTAGAAACCTAGAAAAGCTAGGTAGGAAGTTTGGTCGATGTGATTAGACCATGTGGGTTTGTTAACAGGCACTTGTCAAAGTTAGGCTCCTGTCCTCGCACACAGACTCCAGGCATCGGTCCTACTTGCAGATGTTGGCGGGGACAAGCATAACATTCTTTTGGCAACCTTCAGATTTCCCAGGTTGGAATTCAAAAGGGATTAGACTGACCCAAAGACAAGGCCTTGAGGTGTCAGGAACCATGCTAATGTTTAAATGTCTTTGTGTTTGTGTCGTTGGGGAGTTGATGAAATCATTTGTGATAAGAGGAAAGAAAAGTTCTCAGTTGTAATCTAAAGAAATCATGCTATAATAATGATTTTCAATGTGTATAACTGTTGCCATATGATTTGCTTTGTTATTAAATTTATAATTTCATTTGCTAGTATAAAATTGAATGGATAATGCACATTGGACTTTTTATTTGGATAGATGACCAGCTTAGAAATTATGCCACGGTAACCCCTGAAGACTTTTCTAAGTAACAGCATAATGTGCACATACCTGGCTCCAAAAGAGTATCAAGTGAGATGCCCCCAATTCTGTCTTTAAAATGGAGAAGTCAAGTTCAGCGAGGTATACTATTGGTATTTTGATAAGGACTGAATTAAATCTGTATAACAGTTTTGTATGTCTGACCATTTTCACTATATTAGTTCTGCTTATCCAAGAACAAGGGATGGCATACCTCACAGAACTAGAGAAAACAATCTTAAAACTCATTTGGAACCAGAAGGGACCTGAAAGAGCAAAAGCAATTCTGGGCAAACAAAGGGAGGGCAGGGGACATCATAATCTCCAACTTGAAGTTATACTACAAAGCTACTGTGATAAAAACAGCATGGTGGTAGCAATGAAAACAGATTAGAGGATCAGTGGAACAGAATAGAAAATGCAGAAACAACTCTGAACATACTCAGCCACCTTACCTTTGACAAAGGGGCAAATACTTTTTCTGGAAGAAAGATAAGCTCTTTAATAAATGGTGCTGGGAAAACTGGCTGTGCACATGCTGAAGGTTTTACCATGCACTAAATTAAAGTCAAAATGGGTCAAAGGTCTAAATATTAAAACAGAAACACTTAATCTGCTGGTAGATACAACAGGAAAAACTCTTGAAGACATAGGTGTGGGCAAAGACTTTATGAACAAACCTCTTATCACACAGGAAATATTACAAAAACTCAATAGTTGGGGTCTCATGATATTAAAAAGCTTTTGCGAACAAAATAATCACTAACAGAGTGAAGAGATAACCCACAGAGTGAGAAAAAAACTTACCAGCTGTTTCTCAGACAAAGTACTAATATCCAGAATATATAGAGCTCAAAAAAAAGAAAATCAGGCCCCTCCTAAATTTAAAGACCCAGTCCAAAAATGGGCATCTGAAATGAATAGATACTCAGATGAAGAAGTAAAAACAGCCAATAAATATATGAAAAAATGCTCAGCATCACTGGTTATTCAAAAAATGCAAATTAAAAGAACACTGAGATTTCATCTTACTCCAGAAAGAGTGGCTATCATCAAGAAATCAACCAATAACAAATGATGGTAAGGCTATGAGGAAAAAGGAACCCTTCTCTATTGTTGGTGGTAGTGAAAATTAGTACAACCACTATAGAAATCAGTACGAAGATTCCTTAAAAAACTCAAACGAGATGTTCCATTTGACCCAGATTTTTCTTTTTCTTTTTTCTTTTAAAGATAGTAAAACCCAACAAAACAAAACAGAATAAATTCAGTCAAAACATAGCAGTGAAATTGGTACAGAATATCAAAGCAGGGTAATGGGAAAACAACAATGGCTACTATAGTGTATGTTGTTATCTTCACAGTAGTTTTCCATTCCATCAGTTATAGCAAAATCAGACCAAAACAAAACAGCATAAAACCAATCAAAATAGAATATTGAGTAAAGAAAAAAATTAATAATAATAAAACAAACAGTGAGAACATTATTAGACTTTAAAAACAAGACAGAAAAAAAAACACAACTCCATAGTTACCATATTGCATACTGTTATCCTTCCTATACATGCTCAGACTGTCAACCCCATGCTTGTAAATTCAACCTAACAATACAATCCTTCAGGTGCTTTTTGTACCTCAATTGCTATTAGCTCAGGTTGACCTCCAAACCAGCTGGTGGCTTATGGGGTGAGAGGGTTTGGTGATTTTCAGTCCGCATGCTGGTAGGCTTACAGGAGACACTGACTTTTTTCTCTTCCTGGGTCCCACACGGTCTGTGCAGCTTATCAGAAAGGCTGACTAGTTGGATCCTTGATCAGCTCTTCCCGGTACCTGCATGGCTGATTCTCGGGAGTTTCTGGCTTTTCCTTGTCTTCCTGGGTCCTGCACGATCTGCACGGCTTACCAGAAAGGCTGGCTAGTTGGATCCTTGATCAGCTCTTCCCGGTACCTGCATGGCTGATTCTCGGGAGTTTCTGGCTTTTCCATGTCTTCCTGGGTCCTGCACGATCTGCACGGCTTACCAGGAAGGCTGGCTAGTTGGATCCTTGATCGGCTCCTCCTGGTCCCAGCATGGCTGACTCTCGGGAGTTTCTGGCTTTTCCTTGTCTTCCTGGGTCCTGCACGATCTGCACGGCTGACCAGGAAGGTTGGCTAGTTGGATCCTTGATTGGCTCCTCCAGGTCCCATGACCCAGCTTTTTCTTTTCTTGGTATCTTCCCAAAAGAACTAAAAGCATAATGCCACAACGATATATGTACATCCATGTTTATAGCAGCACAGTTTGTAAAAGTTATATCTTGGAAACAGCCCAGATGCCCATCATTGAATAAAAGGATAAAGCAAATGTGGGATTTTTTAAAAAATAAAATGGAATACTACTCTGCTTTAAAGAAGGATAAATGAGACATTTCTAGGTAACGGAATGCACCCTGAAGTCATCTCATTCTCTTGTGTGAGAAACCACAAACACAAACAAGGACCAAAATGGATGACAAACATCATGAAATAGGAAGAAAATGTTCAAATGAGAAAGAGAACAAGGGAGAAGGAAGGGGAAAAGGAAGAGAAAAGAAAAAAGAAATAGAAGAAAAAATGGAAACGTGCCTGTATAAATAAGGATGGGAAGAAGGGTTGAAGGGAGGGGAAGGGAATGGGAAATAAAGAGTAATCAAGATATATCATGTACAGGTACCAATCCCCTATGATGAATGTGATCGTTATGTTTATCTTAAGTTTACAAATAAAATTTATAAAATGGAAAAGTGAAAGCCTGTGGGAGTGCAACTCAGGTAACTTTTGTCCAACTTTAGGTGGTAATAAAAAAAATCAAGAAGTTATTCACAGAAGCCTATATAAATAAGCACCTAGGGCTGCAGATTTAGCTCAGTGGCACAAGTGTTTGCCTGGCAAGTGTGAGGTCATGACTTCAATCCCTGGTACCAAATAAATAAATAAATAACCACCTAAACAAGTAAATACAAGAAGGAACGTTTTAGTCATATGAATCATTTCACTAGAAAAATTATTAAAAGAACTGACAATAACTGATCTGTTTTTTCTCTGAAGTTGTTAAAGGATTATGTGTCATATTAGTTTTTTGAATGTTTGCTTGATGTATGTATACATATGCTCTTAGAAAATATGTGAATGGAAAGGTGAATAATTTTCATAAAACTAATGAAAATGAAAAGTAATTCTAGTAAAAGTGCCCATCTTTTGTTCACTATTGGTTATAAAATGGTTTTATCTTTGCAATCATAAGGAGTACTATGTGGAACAATATACTATAGGGAAATGGGATCAATGTTTTGCTAAATGAGATACAGTATTCCTCTGGAGAGGCTGGTTTTGTACTATATGTTGAACATCCAAAGGGGGAAAAAGTCATCTTATTATATGCTACATTTGGGTTTAGATGATGCCAGTTGATCAACATGAAGAAACAATCACAGCTGGAGATTTGCAAACTTGTAACCAAATATTTAGTGTCTGGCATACACTAGGGATTCAGGTAATATATGTAAATGGAGTTTTCAAAAGGTATATTTTAGCCACACGTAAATAAGATGTCTGAGACATTGTGTTATATTTATATTTTAACCAATGGGATAAACTCTGTATAAGCATCTTCCTCAAACAGATGGCAAAAGGAAAGTTGCGAAGAAGCCATAATATTGATGGTATCCACTCACTGTTATACACAAGCTTTAATTAGAAACTGCTACACCAAATCCCTCTAAAGCACACAGATTAGAGTTAGGAAACAGGCAAGAATATGCTCTGATCAGTCCGTGGGTGCTCTGGGAGCCGGTGCTAGCAAGTTTAGTCTTTATCTTGGAAGAACCCTCCAAGCCCCCAATTAAAGCTTATTTAATTTCATTTAACACAGGACTCAATTTTGTTTATTTGGTTTCTATGCCAACCACTTAGACAGTTTTATGCAAGATTAATTTCCTGGGTAGATTTAAAACAATTGTGCTTTAATAGATCCTAGATCTCACTTTGAAACGTTGAGGCTGTTTCCTTTTATCCTCAGTCTTATCTCAGCACCTCTTCCTCACTCCCTGTGTGAGTCCATCGTGTAACTGTTCATCTATTCCCTTTTTCAGGGCAGGTACTTACTATGTCTTATTAATATGTATAGTCCTCCTCTAAATCTTTCGTAAAATCTTGTAGTCTAGGCACACATAAATACTCATTAAGAACAATGAATCAAAAAATAGAGAATTAGAAGAATTGTTGTCCTGTTGGAAGCAGTGAGAAATCGCATATAGAGGTTGACAGTCTATGATGAAACTAAAATCAAAACTAAAACAAGCAAACGCTATTGTTCAGAGCTATTCAATGTAGAACAGGGACTCCACACAGCAACATCATCAGGCCCCTAAGAACAGCAATGAGATACAAAGTTCTGTAGGTCAGAATGACCACTCCAAATAATCAGAAAGGTTTAAATGATGAGCTACACAATCAATTGAGACAGAAGTGGGGGGGATAGAAATATGATCCCCTCATAAATTGTCAAAGGTGTTTTTGTGGGATAAAACCCAGCGATGATGGGCAGTGCAATGGACATGCTTATTCTTAAGGTTAATACACTGTGTCAACTTGAGAAGTTTAACAGAGAGACTCAGCAGGGAACCAGGGTTCTTACTTTGTAAATATCCTCATTCTGTGCAAAGGAGGGCAAGGTCATTTTGTGAGTGTTACACCCACCCTGAAGCTTTTGGAGGGGGACTTGCCTGTGTACAATATAAGGGAGGAGAAGAGGTTTGTTTTCCCTTTTCTCTTTTTTGCTCTGGCTGTTGCCTTGAAGTGTTGCCCCAGTGCTATGCCACTCTGCCTTGGAGCCAGCTGATTATGGACTGAAACCACCAAAAACTGTAAGCTAAATAAACCTTTTCTTCCCTAATGTTGGGTGTGAGGTGTTTGTCTTAGCAAGGAGATAAAGTAACCAAGACTTTTATCAACTGTGGGAAGGTATGTGAAATGATTTAGGAAAAAGTTTTCAGAACAATGCAAGATACTTACAGAGACGTATGACACAACGATGTTCCTTACGGTATTAACATACACTACGGAAAATGCCCAATCATAGAGAAGAATTGAGAAGATTCTAGGAAGATAGCCAAGCAGGAAGCACCAGGAACCTTTCTTCTACCTAGATAACAACTGCATCTACTCACTTAAGTATTTTGGAACTCTGGATTCTATTGAAAGTTTGCAACTTCTAGGGAAAAAGTTGGATAGGAAATGGGAGTTAATTTCAGTCCTCAGGAGCTACTAACCCCTCACTTCTATGGCAGGCAGTTGCGTGTGTGTTCCTGGAGAAGCTTCAACACAAGTGTGTGGGAGCCGGGGTGGGGGTGTCCAAAAGCACTCTGTCCTCCAAATATGACTGATCCGTGCTTTGGTAGCTGGTTGATGCCTCTGACCACAGGGTGCAGGTGAAGAGGAAGATGGCCATTGTTGTTGCACCTATCTTTATTGTTGCAAGTTCCTCTCTTTCTAGCTGACAAGACTTCCAGAGATTTAAAAGACTAGAGCGCTTTCTCTGTTTTGTAGTTTTCCTCTTTCCTCTTTCTGGAAACCAGACATTCTACGGTTCATATATTCAGAAGCAATATACGGGGAAAATTAAAAAGCAAGCATGCATGCCTGAGGAAAGGCTCAGTCTCAAGGAAAGACTTGAGAAGACCTGAGTTTGCACTTCAAGGTAGGCATTGACAAAGAGACTCCCTATAATAATTAAAGTATATGAAATAAGCAAGCAATAGTAAAGATAGTAAATCCTGGAGAAGAGGGATCATGTGATTTCCAGAGTTACTACATTATTTGATTCAAGTGTGTAGTTTTCGACAAAATACCATGAAACATACAAAGAAACTGGAAAATGCAGTCCATTCAAAATGACAGGAGTAGTCCCTTTGTATCAGTAATTACTTTAAATGCAACTCAGTTAAACTTTCCAATTATAAGATAGAAATAGGCGGAATGGATTAAAATAAAACATGCATAACTGTGTATATCATCTATAAAAGACTCACTTTAGACCCAAGAATGTAAATAGACTGAAAGTAAAAGGATAGAAAAGATAATCCATGAAAGTAGTAACCAAAAAAGAGCAAAGATGGCTACACTAATACCAGATAAACAATAGACTTTAAATCAAAAAAGTTTACAAAATAAAATGAAGGGCATTATTTTAATAAGATTCTACAAGTTTACAGTTATAAACTTTAATGGCAGATCACCAAAATAGTGACACAAAAACTTACAGACCTGAAGGGTGGAATAGCACTACAATGATAACTTAAGACTTCAATATTTCACTCTTATGATGGAAAGAACAATTCAGAAAATAAGGAAATAGAAGGTTTAAAAAACATAATAAGTCAACCAGTTCTAACAGACTCCTAACAGTGCACACATTTTTCTCAAGTGCAGATACAGCATTTTCCAGGACAGATCACATATTAGGCCACAAATTATGTTTCAGTAGATTTAAAAAGATAGACATCAGACCACATATCTTCTCTTAGAGTAATGTGAACAAGTTAGAAATTTACAATAACAGAAGGAACTGGATAATTCACAAAACTGTAAAACTTCCTATGCTTTAAAAAAAAACATATCAAAGAAGAAATTACGAAGAAAATATTTAGAAACAAATGAAAACAGAAACACAACATATCAAAATGTATGGACAGCTAGGCACGGTGGTGCACACCTATAATCTCAGCTAATAGGTAGACGAGGATTGCAAGTTGGCAATCTAGTGACTTACTGATACTCTGTGTCTTAGTCACTTTCTTATCACAGAGATGCAACACCTGACATCACCCACAACTTAAAGGGGAAATTTACCGGGGCTCATGTTTTTTAGATGTTTCAGTCCATAGGTGGCTGGTTCCAGACAGAAATAGCAGGGCAGAAGAGTCTGGCAGAAGAAAGCTGCTCACATCACTGGCACCAGGAAGCAGAAAGAGAAAGGAGGAACTGGGGAAGGAGATATTCCCTTCAAGGTCACACTCCCAGGAACTAGCCTCTTGCAATCAGACCCTATTTCCTAATAGCAAGTCTACTATGGCGCCCCCATGGCCCAAATCTCTTCCAAAAGCCCCACTTCTGAACACATGATCTTTTCGGGGACATTCCAGATCCAAACCTCAACACCCTGTCTCAAAAGAAAACTTAAACATGGCTAGGGATATAACTCAGTACAAAGGCTCTGGTTTCAGTATGGTACTGAAAAATAAATATAAAAAGAACGAATTTGACTTAAATGTAACAGAAGTGAGGAGTAACTAGCAATAAACAAAGTGGAGATTAGAAAAACAATAGAGAAAACAGTGAAAACAAAAATTACTTTTTTAAAAAGATAAAAATTGATAAATCTTTAAATGAGTAAAAGAAGAGTCATACTACTAAACTTGGAAATTAAAATGAAAACATTACTGATTTTACAGAATAAAAAAGATTAAGAGAAGACTATGAACAATTACATGTTAAAAAAATTTGCTAACCTACATAAGATGGATAAATTCCTAGAAACATACAAGCTAAAAAAGTCTAAATCATAAAGAAATAGAAAGTCTGCATAGACTCATAATTAGTAAGGATATTGAGACATGGTGGCACCCACCTGTAATACTAGCACTAGGGAGGCTGAGACAGGAGGATAGCCTTGAGTTCGAGGCCAGCCTGAGCTACCTAGCAAGATCCTGTCTCAAAAACAAACAAACAAACAAACAAACCAAAAGGATATCAAATCAATAATATAAAATCTCCTAACAAAGAAAATTCCTGGACTCAATGGTTTCACTAATGGATTCTAACAAACATTTAATGAAGAAATAACACTAACCTGTATTAAACCTTTCATAAAAATTGAATTGAATAAGGAGGGAGCATTACCCTAATGCCAAAAACAGATGAAGACAATTATAAGAAAACTGTAGACCAATATCTCTGATGTACATTGATTCAAAAATACTAGCAAACTTAATTTAACTACACATTGCAAGGTTTATACACTATGATCAAGTGGGATTTATTTCTGTAATGCAAGTACAGTTCAGCATATGAGAATCAGCCTATGTGATATGAAGGGGAAAACAATTACATGATCATTTCAACAGAGGCATAAAAATATTTGACAAAATTCAACATTCTTTCAGGATAAAAAAATCTAAAAATCTAGTAATAGAAGGAAACTACCTTACATAATAAAAGCCAAATGTAAAAAGTTCACAGCAAACTTTCTGCTCAATAAAGACTGAAAGTTTTTACTCTAAGATCAGTAACAAGGCAAGAAAACGTGATTTTCATGCTTGTTCCATTTTGTATACTGATAGTACTAGATGTTCTAGACAGTGCAATTAGGCAAGAAAAGGAAATAAAAGACAACTAAATTAGAAAGGAAGGAGTAAAACAATCTCTGCTCATAGATATATTTAAAAACCTCTAATACACAGACGTGCAACACAATACATAAAACAACAAACTGTTAGAAGTGAATTCAGCAGAGTAGAAAAATACTAAGTCAATACACAAAAATCATTCACATTGTGCACACAAAGTACAATCTGGAAAGGAAATTACAAAAGCAATTGCATTTTAATAGAATCAAAGAGTAAAATATTTGAGAATTAACTTGACTAAGGAGGTGAAAGATTTATAGAAGGAAAGCTACAAAATATTGCTGAGAAATTTAAAAGGACATGCACGAATGAAAACACATCCCATGTTCATGGATTTGAAGACACAATACTGTTAGGATGTCAATGCTATCTAAAGCAAACTAAAGACTCAATGTAATTCCTATCAAATTCCCAATAATTTTTTTGTTTTTGAGAAGAGGTCTCACTATGTTGCCAGGTAGGTCTTGAGTTCTTGGGCTTGTGTGATAATCTTGTCTCAGCCTCCTGTGTAGCTAGGGCTACATTCATGACTCTTCATTCATGACCAGATCCAATGGTGTTTCTTCCAAAAATATAAAAGCCCTTCCTAAAATTCACACGAAATGACAAGGAATCCAAAATAGCCAATCTTGTAAAACAGGAACAAATCTGGAGAATTTAAATTTCATGATTTCAAAATTTACTACATATCTACAGTAATTAAAACAATCTGATATTGTCATAAAGACACACAGATGGACCAATGAATGGGATAGAGAACCTAGAAATAAATCTTTTTTTAAAAATATAGATGTTTAAATAAAAATGTGTAAATTCTAACAGCTGTGTTACCAATTTAAAACTTTATATGTTGAATGAAACTAATGAAGTATGAAAACATGTCAACATAATTACTAAGAATATTTTAGATGAAGTTCTGCTAATCTATTTACCATCAAACTCTATAAATGCATAAGTCTTATGCAATCTGTGTTTGTGAATCAATTAGATCAGACCACAGCTAGTGAACAATTTCAGCACCAATAAGTTATTGAAAATGAGATTTTACACCATTAAGAAATATAATGACTGAGTATTCAGATGTCAAGGTCAAGGTACAATTTTAAAGTCACCAAATTTCTGGGGAAAAATTCCTTTTAATAGTATCTTCACGTTAGCTTTACAATAGTATTGTACTCTGCTTAAAATCATATATAGTCTGGGCATATCAAATATATGATGATATTTAAGACATAAACTAAAGGCTTAATTTTCAAATCTAGCACTACAAAGAAATGAATCAACATTGCTCATTGGAAAAAAATCTACCTAAAAATACTTTTCATAGATGGCCAAATGATCATTTGCCAAGGGTCTAAAGAACAGTGGCTGGAGATCTGCTTCTGCCTGCCTGCTGCCACCATTGGAAGGCTTGCTTCCTGCAGGTAGCCAGCATGAACAGAGAGAATCAGCCAGATCCGCCTCCACCTGCCAGCCACTTCCAGTGAGTGCCCAGAGCAAGCAGGGACATTCAGTCAGGTAAGCCCTGTGCATCCGCAGACGACCTTTGGAGACCCATGCTTCCATTAGGCAGCCAGCACCCACCGGGAGAATCAGACAAATACACCCCTGTGTGCCTGCCACCATCAGGGGAGTCCCAGTGTAGACATGCAGGCTGAGAGAAGCAGCCCCACCACCACACACCCCTGGTCATCAGGGAAGCCCCAGTGTAGCTGCACAGGTCTGGAGGAGCCCACCCTGCACCCTACTACCTCTCTGTAAACCTGGGGTTAGAGCAACCCAGGTGCCTGTCTCATTCTTCTACACTCTAGAGGCAGCCAATATGGGAAGTGCCTGGGACCCCACAACCGACTTGTTGGGAGGAACTCAGGAGAATGTCAAGATGGAGGAGCAAAAGGCAGTCTCAGACCTCCAGTGCACACAGAGCAAGTCTGGGAGGTATAGACAGGAAAGAAAATGGAAGTCACACACCTGAAATCTCTGATAGGATAGCAACTGAAGTAAAGAAACAACTTTGTGAAACTGTAAAAGTAATCAAATCAGAAATAATGTCTCAGACAAAAGAAGAAATCACAAACATAATGAAAGAATTGCTGAGCATATCTAAGGAAGATATAGATAAAAAAAGAGGAGAATAGGAAAATGATGGACACCTTGAATGAACAATGTAGAAAGGAATTATAAGGCATGAGCCAGATTCAAAGAGATATCCAGGAAATTAAAAAGTCAATTGAAAGCTGGTAAAACTGCTTGAAAGAGATTGAAGATAGATGTCCAGACCTTGAAGACAGGATTGTAGCTAGAGATCTCAAAAATAACAAAGAACCAGGAAATAATAATTCAATGGCTGCAAGATGATGCAAATTGTTTCATGTGACAGGAGACAAGAACAAAGAAAGGGTAACTTGCCCATCAAATGCAGAATGGGTAAGAAAGATATGGTATTTTTATACAATAGAAAGCTACCCAGCTATAAAGTAGGATAATCTTGAGGCTCTTGTAAGTAAATGGATGCGACTGCAGATCATGTTCATGGGTGAAATGGTTTGAACTCATACAAGTGAACCCTAGCATAAAAAACAGAAGGAGTTAGTGGGATACAAAAAGCACAATAAATATTATGAAAGCAATAGGGGAGGAAACACCTAGGAGGGGAAGGTGGTAACCACTGTAAATTTCTTATTATCTTGTCTTGAACTCTTGTGTCATTTTTGTCATTTTGTTAGGTTTGGTTTTGTTCTGTCTTGTTTTGTTAGATTTTACTGTGTCTGATGGTATGGGCATCCAGTTTAAAATTAATAGGATGTATTATGGTAACCATTTTTGGTTTCCTATTATATTGTTTTGAACTCCTATAACGTTTTCATTCTTTTGTTTAATTGTTTTTTTTTCTGAAGAGAATATAACCAAACAAAATAAAACAGAATAGAGTGAATCACAACAAAACAACGAACATGGTACATGACTTCAAAATAAGGTAAAAGGGAATCAATAACGGCTACCATAATGCCTCTTGTTATCTTCAAAATAACTGCCTATACCATCAGGCATAAATAAAATCAGACAAAACAGAACAAAATAAAACCAGTAAACAAACAAACAAAAAACAATGAAAGCAATACAGAACTTTAAGATAATGGTAAAACAACAGTAGCTACCATA
>RJWT010000040.1:18926-116343 GCA_004365215.1 Cuniculus paca
CAATCCCCGGTGCCGCAAAAAAAAAAAAAACAGAATAAAACCAAACTAAACAGAACAATGAAGACAATATGAGTTTCACATCATGGAAATAGATTAACAGTGGCCATTTCCTTCCCTTTTTAGATAATTCCTCCCCTTTGACTTTCCCAATATGTATTGTGCCTTTTGGATCCTACTAACTCCTTTAGTTTGTTATACTAGGGAGACAACACAAAATTCACCCATGTGACTCTAAACCATTTCATCCATAAGCATGATCTCAAGTTGCCTCCATCCACCTACAAGAGCCTTGAGGTTACCTTCCTTTATAGCTGAGTAAGTTTCCATAAAAATAAAATGCTTTGTCTTTCTTATCCATTCTTCAGTTGATAGGCAAGCTACCCCTACTTTTTTTTGGCTCCCTGTCCCATAGGGCATTGTTCTCTCTCCTTTGACTTTTGGTCTATGAATTTTCTTTCTAGTTAAATGTGTTTCTTGTATAAAGCATATTGATGGATCCTGTCTCTGGATCCACTCTGCCTGTGTTTCCTACTATTGGTGAATTGAGGCCCTCTTGCACTGCACTGTCTCTGCCATTGGCTCCCTATTTTTCTCCTTCATTCAACTGTCTGCCCCCACTTGGTCCCCCTCTGCCACTGTTCCTGAGACCATGATCATTTTTGTCTCTCTAGAATGTCCTTTAGTATTCTTTGTAGGGTTGGTTTGGTGGTCATGAATTCCTTGAGTTGTTCTTTGTCATGCAAGTCTCTTCTTTCCCCATTAATTTTGAAAGAAAGTTTTGCAGGGTACATCAGTCTGGGTTGGAAGCTGTTTTCTTTCAGGACTTGGAATACTTCACTCCAGCCTCTTCTTGACTTGATGGTTTGTGTTGAGAAGTCTGCTGTGATTCTGATGGGTTTTCCTTTATAGGTGATCTGTTTCTTTTCTCTAACAGCTTTTAATGTTCTGTTCTTGAGTTGAATTTCTGGGATCTTGATTATTATATGTCTGGGTGTAGACTTGTTTTGGTTATGGCTAGCTGGAGTTCTATATGCCTCACTTATTTGAATGTGCCTTCCTTTTCCCATGCTTGGGAAGTTCTCTGAAATTATTTCTGTAAATAGGGTCCTGATGTCATTTATCTTGACCCCTGGTTTTTCACTCACATCTTTTATCCTTTTTTTTTTTTTTTGTGGCACCAGGGATTGAACTCATGACCTTGCGCTTGCCGGGCAGGTGCTTAGACTGCTGAGCTAGATCCCCGGCCCTGTTTTTGAGACAGGTTCTCACTATGCCATTCAGGCTGGCCTTGAGCTCACGTTGTAGCCCAGGCTGGTCTCGAACTCACAACAATCCGCCTGTCTCAGCCTCCCGAGTGCTGGGATTACAGGCGTGAGCCAGCATGCTTGGCGACATCTTTTATTCTTAAATTATGTTTCTTTGCATTGTCTTGTAGCTGTTGAATTGTTACTTCCTGGTTCCCTGTTGTTTGTAAGAGATCTTTCCTTTCACCATCACAAGCTGCAAACCTGTCTTCAAGGTTTGGAAGTCTATCTTCAGTTTCTTTAAAATGTTTTTGCCAGTTTTCAATGGAGTTTTTAATTTCCTGGATAGTTCTTTGAATGTTTCATGCATTCTACATCTCTCTTATATTGTTCATTCATGGTTTCCCTCATTTTCCTATGCTCCTCTGTTTTTTTTTTTTAATCTATGTTTTCTTTAGAGGTGCTTAGCAATTCTTTTATTATGTTTTTCATTTCTTCTTTTACCTGGGATAGTATTTCTGTTCTAATTTCTTTTATAGCCTCATGAAGTTGTTTCTTTACTTCAATTGACATCACTTCAGACATTTCAGGTATGCAACTCTCGATCACTTCTGTGTTTACCTCTCCTGGACTTGAGCTGCTTGAGTTGGATGCCAGAGATAGCCTTTTGCTTCTCTGTCTTGACATATTCCTGGGTTCTTCCAGACACGTGGGTAGTGGGTCCAGCATTGGCTACAGTTTCTCTGAAGTAGAATGTTTGGTTTTTCTAGTGAGTGCTGGCTATGGCTACCTGACAGTGCTTCTTGGGTGTGTTGGTCAAGGCTGTCTGTTGATTTTCCCCAGCCTGGGCTGGCTCCCCTATAGCTGGTGCAGTGTTTGCAGGGGTGGGACCACCAGTGCTTCTGGACTGAGCTGGGTTCCAGCCCACAATGACCCTTGGAGTGTGCACAGGGTTGGAGCTGGCCAGGGTCTGGGGACCTGAGCTGGTGGGGAACCTACGTGATGGCCTCTGGATTTTGTGTGGGGGTAGGACTCAGTCCAAGCAACTTTTGCGGGTCTGCACCCAATCTGGAGCTGCTTAAAGAAGCCAGCAGCAGTCCTAGACCCGGGCTTATCCTGCCCAACTTCAAAATGGCTCCTGGTCAATAGCTGTCTCCTGTGGGAGGACTGAGTCCTCTGCACTCACCACCAGCCAGTGAAGCCTTCCTTGTGTGCCCACTCTCTTCCACTGCCGCATCTGTTTGCAGAGGGCTCTGGGGTTGCCAGCAGCCACGATTACCGTGACCTTGTGTCCCCAGGTTCCAACATCTCCTCTCACATGGTGAGTCCAACACTAGGCTAAGGCACTGCCAGCTACCACCTTCTTCTTCATTTAAGTTTTTCCTTTTACTCTCTCTGTGGGCTTCAATTCACATTTTAGACTCTTCTTGGGTCCAGGAGACCTACTTCCTTCCTTCTTGTCTTCCTCATGATGCTATATTCCAGCATCTGGACTGTGTCTCTCAGAGAGAGTGTTTACTCTGCTGCTTACTGTTCTACCATGTTCCAGAACCCTCTGTTTAACTGGTTTTATTCTGTTTTGCTTGATTTTATTATGTGTGATGATACAAATAGCTACTTTGAAGAAAACAAGCCACTATGGCAGCCATTGTTGATTTCCTATCATCTTGTTTTGAAGTCCTGTAATGCTTTCATTCTTTTGTTTTGATAGGTGTTAGTCTGTTTTCTGATTTGATTTCAATATATGTGAAGATATGGACAGCTATTTTGAAGAAAACAAGAGATATTATGGTAGCCATTGTTGATTTCCTATTGTCTTGTTTTGAAGTCCCATAATGCTGTCATTCTTTTGTTTTGATTGGTCTTACACAATTTTGTTTTTTTGAATTTATTGTGTGTGAAGATATGGACAAATATTGCAAACAAAACAAGAGACATTATGGTAGCCATTGTTAATTTCCTGTTGTCTTGTTTTGAAGTCCTGTGTTGTTTGCATTATTTTGTTCTGATTTGCTTTGTTCTGTTTTGTATTGTTTTATTCTAATATAAAAAAAAAGAACAGTCAATGGGGAATGGACAATCTTTTCAACAGATGGTTCTGGAAAACTGGATATCTACACACAAAAGAATGGAGAAGTTAACTCAAAATGGTTCAGAAACCTAACTGTAAAACCTAAAGCTATAAAACTCTTATAAGAAAGTTTCACAATACAGGATTGAGTAGTGATTTCTTGCATATAACACCAAAAACATAAACAATAAAAGAAAAAATAGACAACTTGGACTTTATAAACATTTAAAAATGTTGTGCATTAAAAGATAGTATTAATAGAGCAAAAATGCAACTCACAGAATAGGAAGAATAATTGTAAGCCACATATCTAATTAATATCCATAATATACAGAGAGCTCCTAAAACTCAACAATTAAAAAACAAAAAAGCAACCTGTTTCAAAAATGGGCAAAGACTTCAATAGGTATTTTCTTAAAAAAGTCATACAACTAGCCAATATGAAAATATGGTTTCAATATGAAATGATGTTTGATGTCACCGACCATTAGAAAAATGTAAACCAAAACCACACTCACATCTGGCAGGATGATGGCTATAAAAAACAAGAGAAGAGTGGGAGTCCAGGTTAGTGACAGAGTGCATGCTTAGCATTCACAAGGCCATGGGTTTAATCTTCAGCATCATGAACAAAACAAAACCTAACAAATTAGAACTTGTTTGGCATGGTTGCTGAGAATTTGGAACTCTTGTGCACTGTTTGTGGGAATTTAAAATATATAGTTGTGGTGGAAAACAGTATATTGTGGAAAAACTTTAAAGATAGAATAACCACATGATCCAATAATTGTACTTCTGGGTATGTACCCAAAATAATTTAAAGCAGAATGTCAAAAAGCTGTTTGTACACTCACATTCGTAGTAGTATTAGTCACAATAGCTAAAACATGGAAGTAACTCAAATGTTCATTGACAGATGAATGGATAAAGGAAATGTGACATATACATACCATGGAATATTATTTAGCCTTTAAAAGGAAGAATATTCCACAATATGTATGAGTCTTGAGGTCATTATGCTAAGTAAAAATAGGCCACTTACAACAGACAAATACTGTATGATACTACTTATATGAAGTACTAAGAGTAATCACAATTAAAGAGACAGAAATTTAAATAGTGATTTCAGGGCCAGAGATGGGGAGAGTTGGGGAGTTATTGTATAATGGGTATATAATTTCAGTTTTACAAGATGAAAATAGTTATGGAGATGGATGGTGATAATGATTGTACATTATAGGTATATTTAATACCACTAAACTATATTCTTTCAAATAGTTAACAAGTAAATTTTATATGTATTTTGTCACAATAATATCTAAATTAGAATATCCCAACATGAAATAAGTGTGCACATATGCATACAAAAGGATGTATGTGAAAGGATATACACTGGCATTTAGGGATGGCTGATATGATCACACTTGACTTTTATTTTGATCTTTGTAATTCTGTTTTCCAAATTTTCATCAATGTATATGAATTAATTTTATGAGAAATAAGCATCTTCAAAATGTATTTCCATTAAGGGATAAGCTTTACATTATGGAAAATTCTCTTACTTAGAAAATAAGTGTTAGATAATTAGGGAAGGCCCTCTGTGTGCCTGAAGTTCCTTAGTTCCTTATTCAAAGATGAAGGACATAGTACTTGTGTAGGGGAGCTTAAATTCTACAGGAGACCAGCTTTGCTGTAATGTTTATTGAGTACTCACTGATGTTGACATTTTACTTAGGTTGTTTCACTGAATTCCCACAGTACTTCTATGAAGTGGATATCATTCTTACTTTCCTTTTACAGAGGCGGAAGTTTCAGTTTAGAAAAGTCAACTGACTTGTGTAGGACACAAGCTTTTAAGAAATGAAGCACAGCTTCATACCCAGGCAAACCCAGATGTTCTACACCAAGACTGCCTCAAACAACAATAATCAAGGTAGCATGCATGCACCAAGATTCAGTAAATCAAGTGTTACTGGAGCACCTAGATATGTATAGCCAACGCCTAGAGGTGGAAAGGCTGAGGGAGTTTTCAAGGAAGTGGCATCGTCACAGAATTAAGTATGAGCAGGAGTTAGGACCAGGATAGGTACAAAGGCATCCAGGCAGCAGCAGACATGTGCACCATGCTCGGTGACCCACGAGGCTATGGCTCTCCCAGTGCACTTGGGCCAGTATGATGGAGCAAGGGAGTGGGGCGCCGCGACAATCCACTGAGCCAGTGGCAAAGCTGGCCCCTCGCTGTAGAGACACTGCCCCATCCAGTGGAACTGTGTGAAATGAAAATCTTTCTACCCATTTTGCACCATAGGGGTAACAAAAAGGGTTAAGCAGACTTTCAAAATCCCATTCCTGTTTGACTGATTACTGCCATGGAAACTCAGCAGCAGCCAACACTTGTCAAGGCCTCTTCTTTGGAGACAATAACAAAAAGTGATAAAACATTACCTCAGGGCTTTATATTTTTACCATCAGTTAAATTTTTGTTCTTGGCTATGGTGGAGACTTAAAAAGAAAAAGAAAAAAAGTATATTTCAAATACTGCACTAGAAATGTTTTTTATGCATATGCTGAAAGGATTCGAAGCTCTAACATTTTAGGCACTTGAAGGCCCAAAACATTAAGACGGATTTCATAAAGGGCTCCTCTCCCTCCTAAGTATAAAGGCTCTTCAAAGGTAAACAATGACGCTACACTTCACAGCTGCAAGAAAAATTCACTCCATTAGGTCTGTAATGATTTCTGTGGAGGGGAACAGCCCGCCCCCTCACTCCTCCTTTTCCTCTTCACTGTAGCTGAAAGAGGGAGGTGGGTCTCACAATTATTGCTGTGTGACAGCTGTGTGATGGGTGGGAACTTGTTTCTAAAACAAAACTACAAATATTTAGACTTAGTACCATTCTCAAAACCACTCTCAGGCAGCTTCTGCAAAGAAGGCAATTCCTGGAGTACCCGAAAACATCTCAGTTTTGAACAGGGATCCGATCGGTTCCAGATGTAGCTCCTGCAAGTGGCAACTTGGCTTTCCTGCCCTCCTAACCTTCTTGAGCTCAGCATCCTCCTTTGTGAAGTGAATTTCTATCACTTCCTTGCAGCCTAGTGGAAAGCACTGGGGATGATGAAGGCAAATGTGACAGACACATATTATGTGTTCACTAGTTGGTAGTAGCTATTATTGTTATTTATTCATAGCCACAAATACAAATGATAACTCAGATCATAAAACAGTGAAATAAATGATTCAGGCAAAATGTCTGTAACCTCCAGTTTACACATCATATTTCATTGGTTCTGAGACATGCTGTCCCATTTTAAATATTCTTGAATTGGGAAGTGTCTTACAGCACATATTTTATAACTTAATTAATAGCATTTTTAAAAATTTCTCTGTGGATCCTAAAATAATGGAGCACCTTAGAATGGAGAAAATCTTAGATTAGACTAAATAGGATAGTTGCATCCAGCACACAGAACACTTTGCTTCAGATATAGGCCAAGCATGTAAAAAAAAGTCAAGTCTTATTCCTATTTGATAAATATTTGACAGAAATGATAAGATTCATAACAAGTACTCTTCCCATCTTTCCGAACTGCTGCAACCTAAGAGCGGGTGTGTTGCAATCAGCCATCAACAGCAGCTTCCAAGAGAGCCACATACCTGCCCCACCTTTCCCTGTCTCCTCAGCTGCCTTCTCCCCACCCCATGAGTTCCTGCCAAAACAAAACCAAAAATACTTAAGTTCAAATTTTCAAAGCTATTTCTAAAATGGAACCAGGCAACAATGCAACGAATGTAACTTTTCAGGCTTGCAGAAACATGCTGATCATGGCAGCAAGTCTTACTGTTGGCGGGGAGGCAGTTAGAAAATGCTAAGGGAATGTTAGTAGATGTGACCCAGAGTTACTGACATTGCAGTAACAGGAAGAGCACACTACACACACACACGTGCACACACACACACACACACACACAAACCTATTTACCCTCACAAGTAGTAGAACCTGATTACAAAGTGGGCTGGGAGGTACTTGCCTGGGGAATCAGTTCACAGGGGCACTAAAATATCTCATCAAACATCAAAAATCACAAACACGTTACCAGCTAACTTTGGTTTTTCAAAGTAAAACAACTTGGTGGCTGAAACATGCGTTGGTCATCTGGATTCAAGAAGATACTGACCTTAGGGAAAATAGGTAAAAACAAAACCAAAATCCAATTCCCTACAAGTGCCAAAGTGTTTTCAAATGAATATTTCTGTGATGTTCTTAATCATCACATATTACACACAGGGGTTGGACCACAAGCCC
The DNA here is from genome assembly GCA_004365215.1 of Cuniculus paca. NCBI lineage: Eukaryota > Metazoa > Chordata > Mammalia > Rodentia > Cuniculidae > Cuniculus > Cuniculus paca. Next base: position 26,547 of record RJWT010000040.1, read on the forward strand.
AAAAGTTCTGCATTTGAAATTAACATCAGTGGTCAGTAAGTAAAAAGGACTATCAAGGACTGCCCCGGACCTGAGATTCTCCCTTTGTGGAGAGTTAACCAGTTAGCCTACTGTTTCATGCATGCTGGCAGAAGATGCAGCCCGAGTCAAATTGTAGCAGAAGATGTGTGCACTCCCCCAACCCAGCCAGAATACTTCAGCTTCTTAGTTGCCCAGGTAATAGTTCCTGTTGCAGTCCTGGTTGCTTCTGTCTCCTAGAAACGGCTGGTCACTGTGATACATAGTTGGTCACTACGATGCATATTGTAAAAACCAAAGATAGCCAAGTACTTTGTTTTTTGCTTGAACCCCTGTAAAGATTCCCTCCCTGAGCCTTTGAGGCCTGACATTTTCATAAGGATTGATTCCTTGTTAGTGCCTGTCTGACGTTAAATAAATCTGCCTCCAAATCCTGGGTGTTGTTTTGGTGTTTCCATTGCAAAATGGTTTAGAACAAAGGGAAGTCAGCACTTTGTAAAGAAACAAGAGACCCTAGAGAAGTGTCTCTCAACACTGATGTACTACATTAAATGTGTATGATATGTGGAATATAGCATAGGTGTTCCCATTCCACTAAACAAGCAAATATTGACACATACACAGAAAAGTATCAATGGGAAGAGGCACAGATTATGAGACTGCCTAGTTCTAATGCCAGCTCTGGACTAAAGCATGAAGGTCTAGTTATACCCTGGGAATGAACTCATATGAAAAGATGTATTCCAGGAGAAAGAAGTGGAACACAAGCAACAAAAAATAATTCTTTTTCCTCTTTGTTTAGAGACATACATATACATTTCATAATTCAGATGAAAGAATACAATTAGGTGTGCAAACGTAGTTAGAAAAATCTTTCTCTAAAGACAAGTTTAGCTATGGTGAGCTTTTAAAAAAATTTTTTTGGTATAGAGGCCTTTTTTTTTTTTTAGCACTCTTCCCCCCTTTTTTGGGCTATATGTAGCACTCCAAAGTTCTGTGTCTTCATATTTAAAGGACTTCAATTAGGAGATTTAGCTGACAGATTAAATATGAGTAGAATTTGAATCAATTTAAATTTACATATCAAATTAATCAGAATTTTTAAGTTTTTAAGTGCATAATCCTTTTTTAAAAAATCAAATTTTATTGGTACATTTTAGATATACACAATAATCATATTCATCATAGAGAATTTGTACTTGCACATATATAACTTGTTTTTAACTTGATTATAACTTTGTATAATTTGTTTTTTTCCCCATTCACCTGCCTTTTCTTCAACTCCTTCTCCTTTCCCCATTTACAAAAGCTTTGTTTCCATGTTTTCCTTTTCTCGGTTTTTTTTTTTTTTACTTTTTTTTCCTTTCCTTTCCCTCTCCCCTCTTCTTTGTTCCCTTCCCCACTTGAACATTTTCTTCCTATTTCACAATACCTATTACACATATTGGTCTTTATTTACACTTTCAATTTTTCACACCAGGGAAACAATGTGTATTTACACGTGTGTCCAATTTATTTCATTAAATGTGTAATTCAGCTAACTAGAATTAGTGAATTTCTAAATTCTAAGTATTTTCTTCTTTTAGATAATGGCCTTCTAATGTCATAATCATTTTCTTCATAACCTTTGCTAATGGACAGCCTATTGTCATTTCAGGAAACATCATTGATCTAGCAGTACAAAGTGCTCTCTAGGGAGAATTCAAATTTCTTGAATTGTCCTCTATTTGATTCCCAGTTTAGTCCAGGACCCCACAATGCATGTAGTTTTCATGGTTCCTTAATCTCCTTCAACTGGAACAATTCCTCAATCTTTATTTTCTATTACCTTGGTATTTCAAAGAGTCGTTCAATTTAAGTTTGTTTAATATCTTCTTATGATTCTACAGAGGTTATGTGTTTTAGGCAAGAAAATTGCAGAAGTTATATTGTTCCCTTCGCAGTGCATCCTATCAGGAGCTACCTGAAGTCGATATGTGTCATAATTAATGATGTCGACCTTGATCACATGGTTATGGTGGTGTCTGCCAGGCTTATGCATGGATTTTTCTCACTGAAACTAAATTTTTTAATGGAGAAATATTTTGATGCTGTGGAAATATATTGTTTCTCCTTAGAGTTTTGCCCACAAATTTTATTATCTATTGATATTGCTACCCTACAACAGTAATCATGGGAGAATTTACCCAAGAGTGATATTCTATCATTCCTTCTGCATTTGTAAACTAGAATTCTACTGTAAAAAAAATTGGATAATTTGTTCATTCATTTACATCAGTACAAACTCATGTACACTCATTTACATTTATTTTCTTGTTTAATTTGTCCCATATTTAGTCCTTGGAAGCATCTTTGTATTGCCTCCTATGTTCTTTTGGCATATCCCCACCATACTTTAACATTTTGCTTTCTGGTGTGGGAGGATAGTTCAGGCTCATATTGTATTTTTCTTCACTGCTGGTTTTTCTAAGGAAGCCCACCTATTTTTACTGGAAAACAATGTTAGAATGCAAGGCCAATGTGAGTTCCAAGAGTGTTTATCATTCCTGGGGGTGTCTTAGCTTCTAGGCCCTTTCAGCAAACAAAACTAGGATCTATACATATGTAACACTGTCACACACACACACACACACACACACACACACACACTTTAGTCTATCTTCTGATGTATGAATCTTCTGCCTAAAACTACAATTTACACTGCTATCTCTGATTCCTACCCAACACCACAAATTCATTTTCCTTATTTATAACTTTTTTCTCCTTTATTAATATACTTGACTCTCTTTACTCATATCTATTTATGTTCATGATCATATGAAGTAGTATCAAAGGTGCCAACTCATACCTCTATGAAAAATAAATGCTCTCACTAGAATAAAACATTTCTATATAATTCTCTTTGTTTTTAGCCTCACAGAGTATGATGGTAATGTTGAATCACTTGACTGGGTCACAAGATGCCCAGATATTTGATTAAACATTACTTCTGTGAGAAGTGTTATTTTGAGAGCATTTCTGGATGAGAATAACATTTAGATTAATAAGTTGAGTAAAGCAGATGGCCTTCCCCAATGTGGGTTGGCCTTTCTAGCTGGTTGAAGTCCTGAGCATCTTAAATACAATAAAGGACTTAGATTTGTTTTGTTTTGTCTTGTGTTTTTCCTGTAACTGTTGAGAACATTGGCTTTCTCTTGCTTTTGGACTTGGGTTCAGATTGGAACTTACCTCAGTTTTCTGGCTCCTCAGACTTTCAAATTCAGACTAGAACTATACCATCTACACCAATGATGATAAATCTTTTAGAGACAAGGGACCAAACTGCAACCCAAAACCCACTTATTTATTGCCAAGTGCCAACACCACAATTAAACCTCAATACTGAGGTTTTAGTTTAGAAAAAACAACTCATACATTAATATCTCTTGTAAAAGAAAAACAATGCACTTGCCTTAGGTTTGCCACCACTGATCTAGGTCATTGGCTTTTCAATACCTTTTAATCTGTCTCTGTCTCTGTCTCTGTCGCTGTCTCTCCTTCCTTCCCTCCCTCCTAGAGAATTCACACACAGTACATAGTCAAAATGCTATTTCTCAGAGTTAGGTTAGTTTTTTTGTTTGCATCCTCTTCATTGTGGCTATGTTACAATTTGCAATTGCTCATTCATTATTATTAACAATTTAAAAGTTAAGAGTGGTCATATCAGCACAAAATCCTTTAATATTTTCCATTTTAGAATCAAAACGTTAAGTCCTTTCATGGTCTTTGTGCCTCTCTGACCTCATCTTACCATCAGCTCCTTGTTTACGCAATCTAAGTTTATTGGCCTTTGCACTTTCCTTAAAACTCCGCATGGGTTCCCACCTCGGTGCCTTTGCTCTTACTCTCCCCTCTGCTTGAAACGTCCTTCTCCAGATATCAGCATGAGTCAGTTTCTCATTTCCTTCTGGATTCTGCTCAAGGGGAGCCTTATACATTTATTTCTTTGACTGTCTTAGTTACAAGAAGGTAATTCCATGAGGGATTTGTTTTGTTCACTGCCATTTTCTCTGATCTAGAACAGTACTAGTAATAAGAACTTCATATAGAACTATAACTATATGCATAAAACGTGTATTTACCACTGAATGATTTTTCCAAGCTTTATTGAAGTATGATTGCCAAATAAAAATTGTACATATTTAAGAGGTACAACATGATAATTTGATATACAGATACGTTGTAAAATGATTATTACAATCATGCTAATTTGCTCGACTCATAACCTGATTTATGTTTAAGGGAACACCTCAGATATTTAGATGTCAGTGATAAATGTCAGTTGATAAGTCACCAGAATAAGGACAGGCAGTCTGTACTTCTGCCTTGAATCCACACCACAACTGTGCCACTGCAGTATGTGATTCGGCCTGCTCATTAGAATGTTTGCCTTCAACATACTCCTCCACATCTTTTCTAACAGCTGCTTGCCTTTATGCAAAGGAAATATGTTTTTTCCCTCTTGAATTCTCTACAATGAGTATTCATTTTTATAATCAGAGAAAAACTAGGAACTAGTAAAACAATAAGCTCACAGATGAAAGTTTAAGGCATTGCCTCCTTTGACTTACTGTGATGCTGTTCCTCATTCTTCATTATCCTGAAGGATCATGCATGACAGCCTCCAGAATCAACTCTTAAGGCATCTGTTTGAAAACAAATTATCCTGGAGTGCATTTGCACCTACAGCAAGGCCATTTACTATTGTGTAAGCTGGCCTATAAAAAGACAGTTATCCCAAATCACTTAGCAGGGAGCTTCAGAAGAAGAGAATAACAACAGGTCGAGAAAAGTGTGAAGTCACCATTGTGCTAGTTCTGAGGAACTTGACAAAAGGAGAGAAAAGTGACAAGACAAAGATACTGAGCTCTAAGGGGAATGAGGATGTAAATGTCTCTTCCTGCCTTTACACAGAAGGAAAGAGAGGGGAAGCACTTAAATAAGTGAACTGTACTATCAGGTCCAGATTACAGTATTTGAGAGCTAGACACAAAATACCAAATTATGAAAGCAACTGGGTGATGTCTAAACTGAGAAATAACAGCTAGCAAGTTTCCATCTGTAAAAAGTAAAGATTTATTTTTGTAAATTGAAAGAATTGTAACTAACCTCAGGGATTAAGATGAATGGAATCTTCCACTGAATTTACTGGGGAAGGGTCTCAGCAGTGCAATTTCCTACAGAACGTTCCCCAACCTGAAGGTCTGTGGATAGTGGAAGATGGGATGGTTGGGTAGGGGGAGTGTTAATTTAGAGAAAATCCCATGGGGCTCAAATGTTTAAACCAACTGTTGTCCCTCTGGAAATCGGCATGTCAGAGATTTAAGGGACTTAAACTTTAACAAAATCTAGATGAAGGAGCAGTCACATCCAAATTAATGAGGAATGTATTTGTGGAGGAAGGTGTGTTTCCTTCCCAGAATAGATGGCTTTCCTTTGTGGAGAACATCAGAAAAACCTGAGGGAAAATAGATTATTTTCACCTCAGATAGGGCTCTTTAGGTCTTTGCTTTCCTCTTCTAGGTATCATTTAGCTCCAGGACATTGGGGCAGCACAAATGAACGCAGAGGCCCCCATGAGGACTGGGGGTTTCAGAAACCGCGGTGAGTCCTCCTGGTGCTGTGCTACTTACTTCCTGCAAACTTTCAGCAGGAAAGCAACCTTGGTTGCTTATCTGATAGCAACTCACTGCTGGTCTCATTTAAAGAATGCTGAAATTTTCCAGTACTCATACTTTCCCAAGAAACCATGGACTTAAGGGATGCCAGTCCTGTTTCCACTTTCAAGAGTTGAAGATTTTTATGCTAACACAATAGGGAGCAATTCATTTTCTCAGTCATTTGATTGGCTTAGAATGAGCAGTTTTGGTTAGGAAGACAAGAGGTAAACTAGACAGGGTGGCTTCTGGGAAAGGTCTTTATAAGGAAAAGCCTAATTTTTGTCCCTGTATAACAGAGTATGAAGACACAATGCCTAAAGCTCTACAGTCATTATTTTTTGCCTTGAGAAAAACTCACTAATGTGCTCAATGCTGAGGTCAGCCTGGTTGTGTCTCCATCAAGTTCATGCTGAAATATTAACCACTCCCATGAAGATAATACAAGCTGGGGTCTTTGGGAGTAATCAGTCATGAAGTCAGAGTCCTCACGAGTGAAATTAATGCCTTGATACAAGAGGCCCCAGTGAGATGCTCTGATCCTTCCACCATGTGAAGACACAGCAAGAAGTCATTGCCTATGAAGTAAAAAGTGAACCCTCACCACTGAATCTTCCGGTGCCTTGATCTTAGACTTCTCTGTTTCCGGAACTGTGGGAAATACATTTCTACTATTTATAAGCTGTTCAGCTTATAGTATTTTGTTATGGCAGCCTGAATAGACTAGCACTAAAGGTTGAAGAGCAAAAGAACTTGGGTTTTTAATTTCACTTAATTTTTTATTTTTTGCTGTACTGGAAGCTGAACCCAGGGCCTTTATAATGACATACATTCTCAGCCCTTCTTTTTTTTAGCTTTGAGGCAGGGTCAGGTCTTGCTATGTAGCTAAGTTGCCCAAGTTGGGCTCAGATTTGCCATCTTCCTGCTTCAGCCTCCCAGAATGTTGATGTTAGAAGCATGTACCACCATATCCAGCTAGAACAAGGTACTGAGTTGAACAACCCTGGGGCTATACTATCTTGGAACTTCTTGCTATGTAAGATAATAAATCCATTAGTTGTTCCAGCTCTTCCGAGTTGAGTTTTACCTAAGTCTTACCTGTTTCATTTTCTCTTCCTATATTAGTTTCCTATGCAGAAATAAAACTCTTACTTCGTGTTGTATAGATTATTGAATAGTCACAAAGGCTCTGGTCCCTTTATTCGGTGGGAGATCTCCCAGGAGTGGCAGATAGTGACATTCCTAGAATATTGATCTATCCAAAGGTGAGAGAGGGAGCTCCTAACACAACTAGGATCAGAGGCAGCCTACTCTTAGAGGATTGATGTATGAAGCCCATTTAGAAATTGGCTCTTATGCTCAAATTTGAGTTGGGTCTGCATCTTATCTCTTGCAGTTCTCTGGTGTTTTTAAGATACTCAGACACTGCCTTCCCTCTGCAGCAAAGAGTTAGTTCAGCAGACTTGGGTGCTCAGACCTTGAGCATTCCAAAGAAAAGATTGGTCCTTGACTGGATCATAGGAGATGAACCCTGAGTCCTTGATACATCCTCGCAGATGACAGTGTCCTTGTATAACTGAGACCTTGGGCTATAACAGATAATTTATGCTACAGTGCAATTCAAGGTAAATAGTTGTTTTGATTGCTGAGGGCCTGAGCTGTGCTACTGCAACATGACCTGTGGAAACCAAGAAATGAAGCAGTTAAGAACGGTTACTTAGGTGTTCCATGCCTATGTGACTAAACTTCAGTAGCAACTTGGACACCCAGGGTGAGGCTTTGCACAGAAGAGCTTTCCTGGTTGGCAATGCTTTGTATGTTCATCAGTTATTCCTTTGCTGGAACATAATACCCAATGCTCACAATTTAAAGGAGGAAAGGTTTAATTTGACTCATATTTTAGGAAGAGTCAGTCCATGATTAGCTGACTCCAAGTCAGAAATAGCATGACAAAAGGGTGTGATAAAGTACATACAGTTATTTCATGGTGGATGAAAAACAGAGCAGGGAAATGATTCTAGAGAGGAAGGGGCAGGGATCAGACATAGATTCCAAGGCCATGTTTCCATGACCCACCCAGACATACCTAGAAGCATGCTCCACCAAACCCCAGAGCTCACTGTAAAACTAATCAAGTTGAAACTCCACCCTAACTGCCACTCTGTGTGTTACCACATAATGTTTCTGGGAGAATTAAGCACTGTCTATTCAACTGAGAGAGAACACCTAGAAGCTGTGCAAGAATTTTTCTGGATTCTGCCCCACACACCTTTGCCTTCCCTGACTTTAATCTGAGTTTTTTCATTGTAATTTACCATAACCATAAGAATAACAGCTTTTCTGTTTTTTGTGTCCTCCGAGTGAATTGCTAATTGTCTCAGTGGACTTGGGGATCTTCAACACTGCTATTACATAGAAGCCTATCAAACTTCTATTTTTTTTGTATATTAACCCCATTATCATTACATAGTTTGTAAATACTTTCATTCAATGATTGTTTATTTTGTTGATTGTTCCTTTTGATATAAAAAGGCTATTTAGTCTGATGCAGTCCCACTTACTTATTTTTGCATCTGTTGCCCATGATATGTATGTATGTGACTAAGTGTGATTCCTTCTGGGTTGCCTGGTGGATGGTTCTGGTGGTATCACCAACACCAGGAGGGTCGTGGCCAAGTCCATATGGCCTGGGGCCATTTCAGGGTCACTACATATGGGATTGTTAGAATTTTGAATGTTTGTACTGTTTTGCTTACCCTTCTTTAGACTCATGTTCTCATCCTATGTTTTGCAACTTCCAATCCAAGTTCCAAAGTTTCCACAAAGGCACTTTTGTCCATGAATGACTGCCAATTTCTGGATGCCATGGAAGGACATGAGTAGGAGACTTCCTAGTCTACCATCTTGTTTTTCTTATGTCTTAAGTTACTTTTCTTTGTTGATGGGACTCAATACCTGACACCAACAAGTTAGAGGAGGAGAGGCTCATTTTGGCTTATGTTTATAAATTTTTGTCCTTGCATGGTTGGCAGCATGGTGGAAGGGCCTGGGCAGAGGAAAGCTGCTAACCTCATGGCAGATAGGAAGTAGAGAAGGGTGCACAGCAAAGGAAATCACTAACAGTGAGGAGACAGCCTACAGAATGGAAAAATTTTTGTCAGCTACTTCTAATGTAAAGGACTGATATCTAGAATATATAAATAACTTAAAAAATCAGACTCCCCCAAATTTAAAAACCCAATTAAAAATTGGGCATCTGAAATGAGTAACCTCTTCTCAGATGAAGAAATACAACTGCCAATAAATACATGAAAAATGTTCAACATAGTTGGCAATTCAAGAAATGCAAATTATAACAACACTGAGATTTCATTTCGCTCTAGAAAGAATGGCTATCAACAAGAAATCAACCAAAAACAAATGGTGGTGAGGCTATGGGAAGAAAGGAACCCTTCTCCATTGCTGGTGGGACTGTAAACAGATACAACCACTATGGAAATCATTATGGGGATTCCTCGAAAAACTAAAAATAAAAATTCCATTGAACCTAGATATTCCCCTTGTAGGTATCTTCTCAAAAGAGAGACATCATATTACAGTGATCCATGCATACCCATGCTTATAGCAGCACAATTCATAATAGCTAAATCTTAGAAAGAACCTATATACATCAACAGATGAATAGATAAAAAATGTATTTACATACGATAGAGTACTACTTTGCCATAAAATGATTAAACTTGAGTCATTTGTAGGAAAATGGATGCACCTTCAGGCCATAATGTTAAGTAACTCAGAAACACAATCTTAAATATTGTATGGTTTCTCTTATATTAAAAAAACTCTCCCTCCTTCCCTCCATCCCTTTTTCTACCTCTTTATATATATGACAGATAATAGGGAAAAAAGGCATCGTAGTCCAGTAGGGATAATATATCTAAAATTGTACTTTGACTTAGTACAACCATCTTACATGCTTTATATGTTTTTTACCTTATTAGTCTGATTTTCAATATGATTATTAACTTTATAAGGTCTTAAAAGATAAATGAATCTGATGCTGGAAAATAAAAGGGGGGATAAAAGGAGGGTGGAGAAAGAAGGGAACTGAAATGTGTAATGTACATGCACCAATCCCCTACAGTGAATGCAGTCATTATGTACTGCAAACATGTACTAATAAAAATCACAAGAGGAGGAGGAGGAGGAGGAGGGAGTGAGCCACACCCTGCCAAGTCACAGACTTACCTCTTCCACCCAGACTCCACCTCCTAAAAGCTAGTCTGTTGCAAAGTCCCTCCTAATCTAATCACCTTCCAAAAGCCTTGCCTCTAAGTTCATGAGACTTTGGGGGACATCTAGATACAAACCATAACACCTTTTTATACATCTTAAGTAGAAACTTAGTGAGGAGGACATTAGACACCATTCCCATGGCTCTAGAGTAAGCCCAGTAAAGAGGAAAGCTAGGACTCAAGCCATAGTCTTTTGATCACGGAGCTCAAGTAATCAACCACTGTCAGTACAATCCATCCTTTTAAGCACCTCTACTAAATTTAGTCCTTTAAGTATGACACAGCTTAGATATATGTGTCTTGTCATCTGAAAGTGCCAAGAATGTCTTAATAACTATGCTTACATCAAGGCCACGTGGGGAACTATACCAGTCTCACCTGAGAAGGTTCTGTTTTTGTTTTTGTCCAAGATATTCAGCAAGTAAATATATTTTGGTGCATCTAGGGACATATCAGTGAAAAACACTAGAGGAGGGACCTTCACTTACCTTGCTCCCTCTCCCTGTTTATATATGGCCTTTTGGGTACAAATGCTTGGCTGGCTCACTCTCTCTCACTCTCTCTCTGTCTCTCTCACTCACTTTCAGGGGTTATGCAACCAACACAATCATGACTTGGGGAAAAATCTGTTATGTCGTCTGTCAAATATGTGAAGCATTTTCCACTCTCTTCTGACATAACTGAAATCTCAGTTGTGAACAAGGCATTAACATTTCACTCTTGGTTGTGTTTTCTATGTGGGTCAAGATGGAAATAGTATATCGTTTCCTATCACTGACTGAAGAGAGAGGATTTAGGAACAGATATTAAAGCAAAAAGCAGAGTTGAAAGTGACAATATATTTTGCTGTTCCTGACACTTTGATATACATTTCTTGGCAGCTGAAAATCTCAAGGGTATGTGAGACTAGATAAAATAGGTCAAGAATCCTTGGGTTTCCAAACCAGCATTTTAAGCAGAGTAATAAACAAATGAATTTTAGACCATTTTACAGTACTTATTTAAGATGTATTATGGATGTGTAGTCTACCTTGGTTGCATTATATATTAACAGTGTTAAAAGGTAATAGATTTTCATGAAGATGATGATTAGGAGAAGCAAAATAATGTTCTTTTTCAGAAAGTATCAATGTATTATTAAAACTTGCATTATTCAATAGGCTACATTCCTTATTTAGTATACAGTAGCATATGCATTACAGTCTTCTAATTCTGGGAGATTTTTCAGAAGGAAACTATAAGAAATGGAATGTATCTTTTCAAGCTAAGATTTTCATCACCCTGGAAGGATGAGTTTGGCAGCTTTTGTTATAACAAGAGTAGTAACTTCAATGCACCTATATGGTACCACACACATGCCACTCCATATGTGTCACCTCCAACTTTCATGCACAGATTACACAATAATTTCCAGGCTCAGGAAATTTACACAATTAATCTACACAATTAATTTACACAAAAAATTACACAATAATTTCCAGGCTCAGGAAATTTCTGCTGGAAAGTAAAAGGAATATGCACACTAACCACACAAATACACACCATAACTCATAATATACTCCCTTCTTCACAAGCAGAGATTAAATGCACTACACACATGTACCACACCATATCACACATACCATCACGTGCACACATATACCTTTGTATTGAACATACACATGTACACACGTATAATACCATACATACACACATGTTATATATACACACACAAGACAAACACAAGACTTTACCATGCATACACTACACAGATCATACCACGCATACTTCACTCTCATACCAAGCACATGCATGCACACGCATGCACACATGCACAATAATTTGGCCACCAGCTACCTTCCCAACCTATTTCCAACCCTCCCTTCCTTTTTTGCTGTAGTGTAGTTATACTTTCCTCTTTGTTATATCTTGAGCACACCAAACACCCTCCTTCTTTGGATTTGCAACTCACTCTGACTGAACTTCTCTTTCCTTAGATAGACATACTCATTTCCCTTAGACAACCCTTTTCTGACCCACTCTTCTGCCCACCCAATGCAGGACAGCAGCCAAAGCACACTATCTGCCCCTCCTTATTGGTTGCTTGACTACCTTATTACTCATATTTCAAACTTCAGCCATAAGATAGGAATAGTCCTTAGAAATTACCCAATGTAGCCTAATATCCTCATTTTGCAAAAGAGATGAGAGTCTCCAAAACAGAAAGTTACAGAAATTACTCATTCACTCACTCAGCAAATATTTAATAAGCAACTATTACATATTAAGTACTATTCTAGGTACTGAGCATCAGGTAAAATAAGGGTAAGAACTTTGAACTCATGAAACTTACATTCTATTCAGGGAAACAGACAATAGACAAACAAATATATAGTGTAAAGGTAGGCAATTATCGATAATGAAAAATAGTTTGATTTCCATCACTACAAAAAAAGAGCAGGAAAACAAAGAAATGAGGGAAGTAAAAGGAATTAAGAAAAGGCTAGGAGTAGTTGACAAACACTATCACAAAGCTCATGGGGTATAATCTGTTGGAAATTCTCCAGATATTAAATCATCTCTTTATTAAAGTGAAAAACCTCCTCAGGAGATGTTACTTCTTTGTCTTTCACCTTTTTTCTCAGATTTTTTATTATCCTTTATTGTGTGGCCTAATCACATGATGGCATAAGTAAACTTTTCATTTTCACAATAAGCAGAAATTGGGACATTTATTCCTAGACAGGAAGTTTGATTTTGGTTTTACCTTATGTGTGGTAACTTTTGACTGCTGCCTCAAATTTTTAGACAGCTTGGTATAGTCTCTGGATGTCCCCCTAAAGCCTCAGGTGATCATGGAGAGTGGGATTTTTCAGAGGTAGCTGAATCTAGAATTTGTGACTGATTTGTAGTGTGATGCTGGGATTAAGGGTGATGGAATTAAGGGTGAGTGATTGCTGGATCAGTACACTGATTGGATTGGCAGCCTAATCCTAGCAGTCCGGGTAAGATAAAATGGACAGAAAGAGGCTTGTCTCCCCCTTCTGCTCTTGTTGCTTTTGCTGTCTTCTGCTGCCCCAGCTGCCATGAATGGTTGCCCCTCTGCCATGCCACTCTGCCTTGCAGCCAGCTGATTATGGACTGAAGCCTCCACAGATTGTGAAATAAATAAATCTTTCTTCCTTTAATTGTGAGCATCAAGCATTTTGTCTCAGCAACAAGAGAAAAGTAACTAAGACAGAATTTGGTGCTAGGAATGGGGCCATTGCTGTGACTATACCCGACCATGTGGTTCAGGAACCTTTGTGAATAGCTTATGGGGGGAGATTGAAAAGGTTCAGAGATGCCAGTTGAAAAAGCAGAGCTGGAACACCTTAGGCTGTTCTGTATGGGAGATTCTGGTCAGAGCTCAGAAGATCAGCAGGCTGATACAAATCCTGCTGGTAAAGACCAGGCTCAGGAAATTTCTGCTGGAAAGAAGGAATGCATTGGCTGTTGGACTCCAGACAATGTGTGTTATGGCTTAACAAAAAGTTTGTCTGCATTTTTCTTATGTCCAGGGACTAAGATTAAGGGTGGCAGACTAACTAAATTATCAGAAGAAATTTCAAGGCAGTCTAATGTTGAGGCAATGGCATGGCTATTGTAGTGAGCTTTTAACCAGATTTTTGTTGAGAATCAAGAGCAAGGAGCATGGCAGAATGATTTAAAATGCTATGAATTTGGCCAGAAAGGAAACTCCAGTAAAGCTGTGGACTGCAATAATAGAGCAAAGGAGATCTTGATTGCTGAGAAGGAAAAGGAGATAGAAGAGATGGCCTGAGGTCATCATTAGAAGCAAGACTCCACCCTCTGCAGCCTCCAAATTGCAAGTGAAAGACTTTGCTTTGAGAAGAAAACTGCAGAGCACCATGATCCAAAATGGTGGCAACCACAACATGTTTTAGAATGGCAGCCACATAGAGAATTTGTTTCTCAGAATTGGATTTGAAGTGCTCAGATAGCCAGGCACTCAATCCCTACAACCAAGAGAGAGGGAAGTCTAACTACTGCTCCAGCTGGTAGCAGACCTTGGCATCATCCATGTGGTGCTGGTTTTAGGTGCATGCATAATGCAAGCATTGTGGGGTTAGGAAGGCTTCCACCCAGATTTCAGAAAGCATGGGAGTCCAGGCAGTGTACCCAAGATGGCAATGCATGAAGCTGTCAGTGTGAAGCCAAAGGTGCAGTGGAGACCCCACAAGTTTGGAAAACCCAGGAACATGGATCATTTAAGAAAACCTGAAAGGAGGGAGTAAAGCCAGCCCAAAACAGAATCCATGGAAGGCACAATCACTGGCAGTGCTGTAGGGGTAGAGCCACCCAATCCAGAAGTTCACAACTTGCCACCAATTTTCAGGGATGCTGCACATGGAATTACAGTTACTTAATGTGTGGCCTGCTGGATTTTGGACTTGCTTTGGTCCTAATTCTTTTTATCCTCATTTGTAACTTTTGGAACGCAAATGTTTGTCTTTGCCATTGATTGTTGGAAGTGTTTAACTTTTCATTTGTACAGGGGCTCACAGCTAAGAGTCTGCCCTAATTCTCAGAGGAGACTTGGGATTTGGACTTTTCAGCAATGCTGAAACTATTAGAATTTTGGCAACTCTTAGAGATGGACTACATGCCTTTTGCATAAAGGGATGTGCATGGGTCTTTGGGGGCTCAGGGAAAGAATGTTATGGTTTGTGTATAGATGGCCCCCTAAAGCATCATGTGGTCAGGGGGTGGGCTTTCTGGAGGTGGCTGAATCTAGAGTTTGTGATTGGTTCATTGTCTAGTGCTGAGATTGGGGTATGAATGCCACACCTGCCCTAGGGCAGGTAGCCTGTATACAATATAATGGAGGAAAAGAGGCTTTCTCTTCTCCTTTTTCTCTTGTTGCTTTTGCTGTCTTCTGCCATATGAATGGTTGTACCACCCTGCCTTGGAATCAGCAGATTACACACTGAAACCTATACAAACTGTGAGCTAAATAAACCTTTCCTTTCTTAATTTTGAGTGTCACGTATTTTTTCTCAGCAATGAGAAAAGTAACTAACACATTGCTCACCTCTTTCTTAGAAGGTCCTGTGTGATCCTGGTTTTATAAGTTTGCTCTAGCCATGAACAGTGAAATGTCTGAGCTTGCAGATTTTGTGTGTGTGTGTGTGTGTGTGTGTGTGTGTGTGTGTGTGTGCGTGTCTGAGATGGGAATGGAGGAGAAAACAGCATTTTGGCATCATGCATACATGTTTAATAGTTGTGCCACAACTGGTACAGTTAAGCAACCTCATCATCTTTTTAAGGAAAGAATTATTTTAGGAAGCTGGACTTTTGCACTATGTGAACCTCCAGAGTGAAGGAGACACAGCAGTTCATCAGAACCATTCCCATGCAATTTTAAGAAAATCGACCATTTGACTTAAATAATAACATCCTCTTTCAGGGAAAAGGTTGAATGGTTCTAAATGAAGTTTCGAATCTCTGAAGTGACTCAAACCTCTCAGATTTAACTTGGATCTCTAGAAACAATATAGATTTGAGAGTATTTACATTGTGTGAATTTTAAGCATTAAAAATTCTTTTTTTGAAAGATACAAAAAACTTTCCTGAAATGCCTCGAAATTATGATAGGAATTTTAGAAAAACACTTGTATGGGAATATCTGTAATAAAATTCTTTTAAATCTTACTTTATATACCTTAAGTATTTTCTTTTCTATATCACAAATTATTTTTACAAATAATTGTTTGACTTTGATGATACCAATTCTGTTCATTTTTGTATGTGAAGATATAATGAACATCATCAAATGAGAAGCTACAATGTGCATTTCATTGAAATATATCATTAAATATGGAATAATAAAATGAAATTAAAGCAACATGTATACTCATTACGTTGGATCATACCCAGGCCCTTGAAAATGCTGTGCATGTTCTCGACCACTGAGCTACATTTCCAGCTCTTTTTTTATTTCATTTCACTTTTAAACTTTGAGACAGGTCTTATTAAATTGGCCAGGCTGCCCTCGAACTTGCAATCGCCTGCCTCAGTCTCCAGAGTAGTTGGAATTACCATAAGTATGTACTACTGTTCCCAGTTCATATTAAATTTTTACATTAGATTTTGTTATTGGTACCACAATCTTTTACAATTGCAGAATGGACAGCCAACAATACATTGCTGAAAGTCATCTGACTTCCTAGTAAAGTAATTGCGTGCTAACTTGATGTGCAAAATGCTTTATACAAGTACTTTTATGAGAAAAATTACCTATGTGATAGGTAGAAAAGTTGTCATAATTTTCATTTTATACAGGAAAGAAAGTAAGTTTACACGGAACTTTAGAGAGAATACGGTTCTCTTGCTGACTGTGACTTGTAAGACTTATAGTATACTTTAATATCATTTAAACTTAAATTTTGCTTCATATTATTTCACAGTGATGCTGAGATACTCAAGATGGAACTTAAAATTTGTCAGCTGCATCATATAAAATTTGGAGATTCAGGATTTTGAAAGATATTAAAGAGCTAACTGGAAGAGCTTTTTTTTTTTTTTTTTTTTTGACAAGAGTCTCAGTTCTGGTTGCCTTCAACTTGCTATATAGCCCAGGCTGGCCTCGAACTCACAGAGATACTCCTGCCTCAGCCTCCCGAGTTCTGGGATTATAGGTGCAAGCCACATGCCTGGCTTGAAGGAGCTCTTTTTTTTTTTTTTTTTTTTTTTTTTTGAGAGAGGGTCTCACTATGTAGTTCAGGTTGCACTCAAACTCACAACAATCCTCCTGCCTCAGCCTCCCAAGTGCTAGGATGAAACAGCTTTTTGAATTCTGATGTATAAGCATTTTAGGAATGGAAAGCTGTTTTATGCAGATTATAAATGCAGTTTATGCAGATTATAAAGGCAGATTATGAATATTTGTCTTTTTTCTCAACTATGATCTCTCAAATTTGCCTTGGGTACATCATGTTGCCTTTTATTATTCACTCATCCTTTAAAGTAGGTGATAGTTTGACTTTTGTAATCTCTTATATCTCATTTTTAAACAGAATCATGATGAAATTCTTTGTACAAGTGGGTTTAACAAGCATTCCATCTGTTAAAACGAAAGGAAGAAAATAATTTATTTCAGCTACTAGAAACTTTTGCCAGATGGACACCTAATTTTTTCAATTTACAAAGAGCTCATTCAAATGAATTAAAAAGTGAGCAAATCAACAGAAAAATGGACAAGATATATGATCAGCAGTTTACAGTACAAAATACAAGTAAGGCAAATATATGAAAGATATTTTCAATGTAAGAAGTAAATAGTAAAACATAAGATGTCTTAACTTGACAAAAAGAAAAGTTAAATGGTACTTGGTTCTGGTGAAGGCGTGTAAGGAAAAGCACTACTGGTAGAAATGTAAATTGAATATTCTTCTGGAGAATAATGTCATCATCCATAAAAACTGTAGTTGCATATATCCTCTGAAAGAGCAGGTCCATTGTATGGAATTTACTATGTAGATACAGTAAGCAAAAGTTGCTTAGATCTATGGATATGGACACCAAACTCATTAATTTACACAGTATTATTTTTAATGGCAAAAACCTAATAACCAATTTTTTATGAGCAGGGAATCAGTAAAATAAAGGTAAATTCATGTATAAATAAAATTAGTAAAATAAAAGTAAATTCACATATTAACAATTAGGCACCAATATTTATATTCTTCAGTAGTGATGCTGTCATTGAACGTTAAGAGGATATCACATTCCATACTCAGAACGTCCTGGCTTGGACTTTCCTCCAGGAGCCACGATGTATTTGAGGTCATTCTAGCACAGTGTTCCCTCTAGGCTCTCTTCTGATAACATCATTTCTCAAGTAGCTGAAGAGGTCTGGACATAGAATTATCTGGAATTTGATTTACACACAGTACAAGGGCTAACCCGACTTCATCATCAGATGGAGCCTCCTTAGCCTGATGATTTCACAAAGATGATGATGCTTGTGAGGGGTTGTTCTCCTGACAATGTCAAGATTGCATTCAAGCTCTGAGTTACAATTCCAAGTGCAAGCCACTTAATTCTTTCACAGCATTTATTTATCCAAGGTCATTTATTTCAGATAAACAAATTCTATTAAAATGATATTAGCCTTTATTTTTAGTAGGGACAAACAGGATGAAAACTCAAACTGCCATGCTTGAGTACACACAGGAATAAAAATCAATTAAAATGTATTTTTATAGTGCCATTATTTTTCCCTATAGTTGTGTCTATGCATAGCCACTTAAATAAATCAAGGCTCCATCTCAACTGACTTGTTTAGAAGCTCACAGGCAAATAAAAGATCATGAAAAGGGAAGGAGCAATTTACTTTTTATTAATATGATCACTAGCAGCCAGCTTTTTTTTTTATTCACTGGGATAACTGCAAAGCTCCACTCCTGTTAACTGACTTCAATGTTGATGACTTCTCATGTAAAGCTTGTAACTGCCTAGCACATCTATCTTTACTTCAACTTTCTTATTTTTAAAATTTGAACCAAGATATGACAATTGTGTCAGCACAATCAGGATGTTGGATAAAAATGGAAATGACTGTGGAGGAAAACATCCATCCCCATGTTGCTCCTGCCAACCTTCCTTCCTTCTCCCGTATGAGCTCAGGGATAACAGTGAGAATTTTCTGGAGACATCTCAGCCAAGCCTGATGAGGGATGGCAGGTACACACTGGGGTGTTCTGCCTGATGAGAAGCTGCAACTTTTTACACCTTTGTCCTAACAAGTTTTCTAGGAAGGAGGATAAGTTGTATGGTTTTCTGATTAAACTATAAATATACTGAGATTCTGAGAAGCACAAAATGTTCTGGGCGTGGTTAAGAAAGATATTTGGGGGACTGGGAAGAGAAGAATCAGGGATAGATTTCTTGAGCCTGAGCATCAGACTATCTAAGAGTTTTGGACAGTTTTTTATTTGCCATGCCAATAAGTGAAATGGTTTGACACTTTCACTGAATGAATTAGCTTTTAAATAAGTGGTAAATATTGGGATGTTCCAGCTCATAGAATAAAGATACAGTTCTTCAATTATAAGAGTAACTCAGATTCATAAATCCACTGAGATGTCTTCGGTTTTTAAAAACTGTTCTCGGTAGATGACTAAGCATAATGAGTTTGATTATAATAAAATGCAATTATGTGTTAACCTAATGCATGAGGTATGCAATTTCTGAATCTATATATCAACTCATTATAGTTTAATTATAAGTAGCTAATTAATATGACTTTTACTGTTATGGCACTGTTTTGCATCTGTAAACATAATCAAACATAACTGTCCTAATAATATGTTATTTTAACTTTTATGAATTTATAATCTGATCACTGCCATAAAAATGTTGATCACACTGATCAAGCATATATTGAAAATCATAGCTAATAATATTCCACAATAACATCTAAGACATTAAAACAATTGTGATGAAGATTATAAGGTTGTAAAATTGTCTTACTTAATTTTTCTATTTATTTTCCCTCAAACCTTTTTATGGAAAACTGAGTAAAATGTATTTAAGTGATGTTTTATATTTCATTGTATGTCTTATTAAATCTACTTAAATAAATAGTTCTCCTCTTTTAAAGAGTACTACTCTACTTTTTCAAAAAAGTTATTGAAACAAAAGCCTTTCTTCTGTAGCTCAGTGATTCTATTTTTGAACAGTAGAAAGTTATCTTCAAGTAAAATTTTATTTGAAAGTGCAATATCATGATGCTCTGGCTGAAAAGGGCACAGGGAACTCTTAAGTCTTACATACTAAAGTCGTTCTTTTGGGTAGAATTCAAGACTTTGCCAAGCACACTTTAAAACCCCAGCTTTAGCTTGTCATAAGGAAATCTATCCATTTGCTATGAAGTCAATTTGATGAGTGTGCACTATCTGGGTACAGACGGCTGTAATGGACAGCAATGTCCATGCCTGGTAGGTACATGGTCCCCTGCTGGGACTCCCCCAGAGTTCCTTCCAGGCACACAGTCCTTCCTTGATCCTTTGTGTCTGTTATTCTGCCACCTTAGCCCAGCTAAAAGTACTATAGGCAGGCATCTGATCTAATGAAGCTTTCTGTAAGCTGTCACATGTTTCAGAAACCTGGCATGAAAATTCCTCCCAGTGGGGACACTCCATTCTGGAAGGCTGACCTTCTCTGCTGGGAATTTGAATTTGAGATGGACAGAGAGGAAAGTAGCAAGGAGATTTACGGAAAAAAGGCAGAAACCTGAAACTTCAAGGCAAAGAGAATTAAAATTTGTCATGACACGAGTAATGGAAAAAAAAAAAAGCCAGACAGAGAATCAAAATGATGAGAGCACTGGAAAAGGGAGTAGCAGTTGGCTGCTTCAGTGTGACATCACCAGGATTGTCCATGAGTCACAAAGGAAATTACCAGATAGCTTACTGCACTTCCTTCCTTCCATGTATTTCTCTAAAAATTTCTTGAAGTTTCCTAAGCATTTTCTGTAGATTTTGTTTTGGAAAAGCTTCATTAACACCACTGCATAGTCTTCCTAACTTATCAAGCATGTTATTCAATATGGTAGATATCATGTCAAACTAGATTTGAATGTGGAATTAGTCTATATCTCAACAGTTGGAATACCCAAAGCGCCACACGTATTCTTCCAATTCCCAAACCTGCATCCATGGCAAACATCAAAAGATAGAAAATAGTCTAATTGTGTGACTGAGACAGGAATAAACATCAGAAAATTTTCAAACAGTTCCCTTGGCAATTTCCTAATCCATTTACCAGCAAGAGTTGAAATCTACTACTTGCACTTCAGTGAGCATTTGGAATCATCTTGTACTTCTTGCTTAGTAGCATACTAGAGTAGTATGTCAGTGACTTACAGCTGTGGCTGAGGTGCCTCAGGATTGCTTCTGGGAGGATGGTGAGGCCCACAGTGAGGCTGAGCAATTAGAGTCCTGGTAAACACAGCACTTCTCCATCCTTGGTACTTTAAACCTTCTTCTTCTCCTTCTCCTTCTCCTTCTCCTTCTCCTTCTCCTTCTCCTTCTCCTTCTCCTTCTCCTTCTCCTTCTCCTTCTCCTTCTCCTCCTCCTCCTCCTCCTCCTCCTCCTCCTCCTCCTCCTCCTCCTCCTTCTCCTTCTCCTTCTTCTTCTTCTCCTTCTTCTTCCAGTACTGAGAGTAGAATTCAAAGCCTTCACATTAAGCTACATCTCTAGCCCCTTTTACTTTTTTGAGACGGTCTTACTAAGTCATTCTCTCAGGCTGGGTTCAAATTTGCATCCTCAACCTCCTAAAGTCCTGGGATTACAGGTGTGTGCCACTGTGCCTGGCTCTTTAAATATTTTTAGACAGATTAAAAATCCTTTCAAAAAATATATGTGTATTTGGTTAAATTTGTTGTGGAAAGTTTTTACGAAAGGAAAAAGTAAGCAGGAATCATGTTACCATCAGCATTTGGGCCATTGTGTTTATCCCACTATACCATTTCATAGGCTGATCTGACTGAAGCTGTAGACTTGCATAACTAGCCAAACATCTAAACTCCTCATTTCAAGATTTGAATTTACACAACTTTTTCAAGTGCTGCTTTTATGCTATCTATTGCTAGTGAAGGATGCTCTCACACATCAATGATCACCGATCTTCCCAATGATATTCACAGCCTCACTCTCTTAAGAAGCATTAATGATGCATGAAAAGGTGTCAAGAAGCAAAAACATGTGCTTTCTTTTGGTAACTGAACCATATAGACAGACAATTAATAAGCCTGGGAGACTTGAGCAATGCTATCAGTCAGTTTGACCTAATTGTAACGTACCGAGCCCTCCACCCCAAACAGCAAAACACACATTCTTTTCATACACACATGGAACATTTACCAAGGTAGACAATATTCTAAGCTATAGAATGTATCTAAGTAACATTTAAAGGATTTAATTTATACAAAGAATGGTCTTTTACCACAAAAAAATTTGAAATCAATATCAGAAAGGTAGCGAGAATGTCTCCAAGTATTTGGAAAGTAAAAAACATACTTTGAAATAACCCCTGGGTAGTGGAAGAAGTCAAAGGCAAATTATAAAGTACATCAAATCAAACAAAATATATAAATCTTTGTGGGATATAGCTGATGCAGTTCTTAAAATAATTCCATACTTGTTAAAGAAGTTAGAAATTAAAATATTCATGCAAAGAAAACTCCTGCTTCACATTGCTTTTCTGGTAAATCTGACCAAATATTATAGGAAGAAAAAAATAGTAATTGTACAAAGTTCTTCAAGAGAATTACAGATAAATGAATACTTCCCAACTCAGCCTAGTGGGTCAGCATATCAAAACCAAAGATAGTGTAAGAAAACAAAATCTACACAACAATACCCTTTGTGAAACTTAATGCAAAGACCAATGTATTGAAGACTAATAAACACTGCCAAGAAAAGTTAAATAAAAAGATATAGTCTATGGATCAATATTATTAAGATGCCAATTATCTTCAAATTGAAATGTAGATTAAACACAATCTGAATAAAAATCTCATTAGACTTTTTTGGTCAAATTGACAAGTTGACTTCCTACTTCACATGGTGTTGAGAATTGACTGGGAAAGAGAAAGGCTCCATCGCCCTAGTTTTCTGTGCTTTATATCTTGACTAAAAGATTAAGCAGCATCAAGGAGTTTAAAGATTTTCTATTGCTGACAACATAAGGAAATTATTTACTTTTCACAATTAACAAAATACAGTGTGAATAATCATGATATAAATCACATCAATATGATGTGAAATACCAAGTTCTGTATTGAAAGGAACCACTTGTTTCTATCCATTTTTAGGAAAATGGGAAACACCATATTGTCTATATTACAGATAAAGCAATCTTTCTATGGTGTAGACTTAAATCAATGGTCAATTTCATATGATGCTTAATAAAATGGGGGGAGTTTAAAGTAAATCACTTGATGGTATACACCACTGATAAAATGATTATTAGGGCAAGTAATAAACGCTGAATTTAAAATAATAACAATGATAGGCATTTAGAGCAATTAGTATATACTAAATGTTTTGTTGTTTCATCACTCTAGTCAATTCTTCTATAACTTTATAAGGACAGACTATGATTTACTCATTTTACAAATGAATGAAGAGAAATTTAGAGTGCCTTTACCACTGATTTTGACAGAGCAGGACAGAACTCAAAATCTCTGGTGCTCTGTACTCTCCCCATAAGCAGAATCTCCCTCAGGCAGCCTAACCAATTTAAGTCAATGTTAAAAAAATTCTCTTTGTACATTTAAGTGGATTACTATATTACTAAAACTGAATTAAAACATATTAAACATCATTCTTAAACTTATATGCTGAAGAAAATTACAAAAGAGATTTAGTTAAAAAAAAGTCCAACATTTTTAACTAATTAAAAAAACTCAATTTCCTTTAGGTTTTGTTTAACTTTTAATTTTTATAAGCTTTGAAATAGTTTTGTCCTATGGAGTCAGTGTTTTTATTTTTTGAGGTAGGGTAGGGTCTGGCTAATTTTCCCAGGCTGGCCTTGAACTTCTAATCTTCCTGCCTCAGGCACCTGAGTAGCTGGGTTTACTGGCATAAGACATCATACCTGCATACAGCGTCAGTATTTTTGGAGCAAGTTCCATCCTACAGCACAAGGAGCACTGATGAACTTTCTAGCCATGAAGGTACTTTCTGAATCCAGGGGGGAAGCTCCTGCTCTTGCCAAAATCTCACCTATAAACCAAGCCCTCACTGTACCACCATGATGATTTCGTTCCCAGCATTTAAAGAATAAGATTTTTTTTTTTGGTACTGGGGATCAAACTCACAACCTCACGCTTGCTAAGCAGGTGCTTAGACCACTGAGCTAAATCCCCAGCCCAAGAATAAGATTTTTTAATTCATTTTAGCAGCTTTATTGGGACAGAATTTATATAATATATAATTTATCTATTTAAAATGTGCAATTCACTGGTGTTTAGTATATTCACATATACATGAAACCATCGCCGCAATTTTAGAATATTTCCATAACCAACTTCTGTCTTAAAGATGTCTCTTAAGTGCATTTCATGTAAATGGAACCAAAGAATGTAAAATCTTTTGTGAATAGCTTCTTCTATTTAGCATGTTTTTAAGCTTCATTCATGTTGTAGCACATGTCAACAATTCATTTGTTTTGGTTATTGCAAAATATTCCACCACATGAATATATCACATTTTGTTAATCTATTCATCATTTGATGGACATTGGGTTGTTTTCTGTGTTTTGGTTATTATAACTAATGCTGCTATAAAGATTCATGTACAAGTTTTTGTGTAAACATATGCATTTTTTTAACATGTATTTTTTCGGGTCTATACTTAGGAGTAGAATTTTGGGCCTTGTAGTTTCTTCTTGTTTAATTGTTTGAAGAATTGTATGATTATTTTCCAAAGTCCTGGTACTATTTTAATTACCTATTAACAAATTAGAGGATTCTAACCTCTCTATATCCCTGCCCACCTTTATTATCTGAATTTTTGATTTTAGCTATCTTACAGGACATGAAATGATATCTCATCATGGTTTTGATTTGCATTTCTCTGATCATTATAATGTTGAGCATCTTTTCATATTTTTTTGGCTGTTTATGTAGGGGTTTTTTTGAGAAATATCTTTTCAGATCCTTTCTCAATTTTTTAATTGGACCATTTTTCTTTTTGTTATTGAATTGTAAGAGTTCAAATACATTTTGGACATAAATCTCTATGTTAGTTAGTTTTCCATCATTGTGGTAAAATAACCTGAGAAAAATCAACTTCAGAGAGGGCAAAATGTTTTGTTTCATGGTTTCAGAGGTTTTGGTCCATGGTTGGCTGACTCTTTTGTTTTTGGGTCTGTGGTGAGACAGATCATGGAGATTGTTATGGTTTAGATCTACAATGTCACCCAAAATTTTTGTGTTCATATGTGGGGCTTTGGAAGGTGACTGAACTGTGAGGGTAGGAGGACTATACTCATCAATGGTTTAGTTCATTAATGAGTTCATTGCTGACAGTACTCTTTGAAGGTGGGGCCTAGTTGGAGGACCAGCTCACCAAGGGTGTGATCTAGAAGGGTTCAGATCTAAAATATTTCCCCTAAAGTCGTTTGTTCAGAAGTGGAGCTTTTGGAACATGATTAGATTGTGGGAGGGACTATGCTTATCAGTGGATTAGTCCTATGACTTCACAGCTTACTATGCTGTTCAGAGGTGGGAATTAGTAAGAAAGTGCAGGTCACTAGGAGGATGACCTAGAACTCAACTTCTTTCTTTCTTCCTGGTTTCCATGTGTTGAGCAGTTTTCCTTGGTTAGGTCCTTCTGCCATGCTGTTTCTGCCATGGATTCAGCTGAATATTGACTGAAATTTCTGAAACCATGAGCCCAAAAATAAACCTCTTCTCTTTTAATTTGTGGATGTTGAGTATTTTTTTGCTCCAGTGATGGAAAAGCTAATACAGAGATTATGACAGAGGAAACTGCTCACTTCAAGGTGGCTGAGATGCAAACAGGGAAAGACAAGAGGCCAGTCTCCAAATATCCTTTTTAGGAGTACATTCCCAGTGACCTAACTTCCATTCTCTAGATCCTACTTACTAAAAAATTCTACTACCACCAAATAGCACCATCAGCTATGGACCAAGCATTCAACACATGAGCCTTTGAGAGACATTTAAAACCTCAAACATAACAGTTTCTTACCAAATATATAATTGACAAATATTATCTCTCATTTTATGGGATGTCTTTTCACATTCTCAATAGTTTCCTTTGAATCGCAAAAGTTTTTAGTTTTGGTAGAATCCAATTCATTTATTTTTCTTTTGCTGTTTATAATATCTAAGATCTATTGCCAAATCTAAGATCACAAATATTTATTTCTATGTTTTCTTCTATGAATGTTATAGTTTTAGTTCTTAAGATTAGTTCTCTAATGGGTTTTGGATTAATTTTTGTTTATGGTGTGAGGTAAAGATCCAACTTCTTTCTTTGCATGTGGTTATCTAGTTGTTTCTAAATAACACTGAAAAGACTATTCTTTTCTCATCACATGTTCTTGAGCCCTGTTGAAAATCAGTTAGATACAGACATATGAATTTATTTCTGGAGTCTCAACTCTAGTCCATTGATCTATATGTCTATTCTTAGGACAGTAACGATATTATTGTTTTGTAAGAATAAGCTGTACAGATGATCATAATTGGCACAGTTTAGATTCTAACAACTCTAATATTTTCAATAAATGAATAATTAGCATTTAGATTGCAAACAATTCAGCTCACACATTCTAACTACTTATTAAAACCTTGTTCTACATGGGTAGTCAACTACTCCAAAGCTGTGTGCTACCTACTATGTTTAGGATAAAATTTATCTGACAAAGATAAAACTGATTTTCGTATTTGATCTTACATTTTTGTGCATCAAAATTTTAAAATACAAAAATTACTATTCTGGAAACAGAAAAAAAAATACTTATAGGCCAACCTAACCTATTTAAAAAAAATTTCAAAAACAGACCTTTATTCTTTTCATAATAAAGATGTCACCTGTTGCCAAACTGTGACCAAAAGAGTATTTGCTCCATTAGATTTATTTGCAGACTAAAAATAATTCAAGTGTTTTGACAGGCTGTGTACCTTTCTAAAGGGAACAAATAATTATTGATGTGGATAAAGCTTACCAACATATTTTTTGTAGTCAAGGCTCATCACATTGAAGGTGTGTCTGCAAGTATTTTTTTATTATAAAATTATGTATTTGTCAACTGGACACTTGGAACATGTAGACCCAACACAGTATCATAATTATGTGGGTCATTTAAAATAGAAACATATAAGAAAATAACTCATATATTGAAAGGAAACACTAAGGAGATTTACTAACAGAAACCACTGCACAATTGATTCAATACTATTTCTTGCTCTATCTTCCTTGAATATTTAAATCTTTGCTTATTCTCATTAAAATAGATTTTTAATGAGCTAATTTAAGGGAACAAAAGTTTGCCAGTGTGAAATAAAAGCTCAAGTGCTCAAAAAGGCCTAAAAGGAATGTATATAATTTTTTAAGATTGAGCCTATCAGAGTAGCTCTCATTGTTGGACACAAACACTTACATGTGAAGATAAAAGGGTTTACACATAAAGGACCTGATTATATGGAGAAGTAAGAGATATAAATCTTAAAAGCTGTCTCCTGCTACACATAATCATATCATCACATCATGTAGAAAATAAATGGTTGAACATTAGATAAATACAGAACTTGACCTTTTAAAATGAATAAGAAGATTTGCTCTATATCATACTTTTTAACAGCAGAGTAACAAATCATTTCTAATTTAAAATACTTCTAGAAGAAGGAAAGGAAGAAAAAGAGAAAATGGAAAAGAGAAGTGAAATGAAGGATTCATATACCTCCCTTTTAAAGAGTGTCCCCTTGTCTTTCATGAGCACAGATATAGCTTCAAGACAAAACCTTGTGCACTGGTCCTTGGAAATGTTCACAATGCAGGGTCCAGATAGAAGACACTGGAGGAGGGGCAGGAAGACAAGGAGTAAAGAAGCCATAGCAGCTGAGGTCAGAATTCAGGGTGTGCCAGGGTTTGATATTTATCATTCTGTATATTCAGATAAATTGGTAATATCATATTTTACTCAAGTCATAGTAAGTTAGACTAGAAATTTCTTATTTTTCACTGTTAGTTTCTTTTTTTTTGTACTGGGAATTGAGCCCAGGACCTTGCACTTGCCAGGCAGGCACTTGTACCACTGGGCTATATCCCCAGCCCTCATTGTTAGTTTTGAAAAACATGTCAACTTTGGAACAATTCAGACAAAATTGAGTCTTCTTTTTTTTTTTTTTTTTGGATTGGGTATTGAACCCAGGCTCTTATAAGTGCCAGGCAAATGAAGTATGTCCCAACCCTTTAGTTCTTTTTTGTCAAATTTTGAGACATGTTCTCACTAAGTTCCCCACACGGACCTTAAACTTGTAATCCTTCTGCCTTAGCCTCCCATGTAGCTGGGTTACAGGTGTGTGCCAGACAAGTCATAGTAGTGAAATATGTATGCCCTGACTTCCAAGCCTTTTTCCACCTGTATCTCCAGATTACATTAAACCTTGCTTAATGGGTAGTAGAAGCGTGAAAGTAGAGCTACCTAAAATCTTTCTGTGTCTTAGAGTAAGATGACCGTAATGGAAAGCCAGATGCTAGCCGTGGTTAACCTATGTCTGTGCCTGAGTGGCAGCCTCTGTGGTGGCAGAGGGGCCTCCATCTCTGCTCCAGCTGGAGGGTCTGGTTCCTGCAGCCTTAAGCCTTCTGGGATAGGAACATACACTTTTTCTTTGAAAAACTACAGGTCAAGCAATAGCAGGAATGGCAGGGAGGCAGCCTCACCTAAACCAGGGCGGCTTATTTTTGAGTTTAATCAAAATATGTGCACATATGCTACAAGCCCAAGGTATTTCCCCAGGTTAATGCTCTCTGTCTCGTGACAAGGGTGCTAAAGTGACAGATCAGAGCGTGGAAAAAGCTGAATTCTAGCTTTGATGAGTCAGATCTTAATCAGCTGGAATGCCTCTTCTCAGGCCTCAAACAAGCTGGACGTAGAGGCAGAAAGCCTGGGCTTGAATCTTGCATTGTGACAGCTGCTTTCTCTGCACAAGCGTGCCTCTCTGTTACAGCTTTGCCTCTTTCCCCAGTCTAGCAAACATTTAGCAAATTTCCAAATAAACTCAGTTTTTTTCCTTTTTTTTTTCTTTTGCAATGGGAACCACATTAGGAAGGATTATGCAAACATACAAAGGGTTCAAGTATGTACTGCCAAATAAATTCTGTCATTCTCAGAACCATATTCTTTTTTACTTATTTTTTTTCCTTTTTTTTTTTTTTGCTTTGAAAAGAATACAACCAAACAAAATAAAACAGAGTAGAGTCACAACAAAAGAATGAACATGGTACATGACATCTAAACAGGGTAAAAAGCAATCAATAACCGCTACCATAATGCCTCTTGTTATCTGCAATATAACTGCCCATACCATCAGGGATAAATAAAATCAAACAAAATACAACAAAATGAAACCAGTAAAGAAACAAAAACAAAACAAAACAAACAAAGCAGAACAATGTAAGCAATACAGAGCTTCAAGATACTAGTAAAATAGCAGTGGCTACCATAATGCTTCTTGCTATCTTCAGAACAGCTGCCTACACCTTCAGACATATTACAATCAAACAACACAGAAGAGAGTAAAATCAATCAAAACAAAACAATGAAAGCAATACAGGGTTTTGAAACAAGATAACTGAACATCATTGACAGCTGCAATTATATATTTTGTTATCTTTGAAATAGCTGCCCATGGATCAAGTATAATAAAATCAAGCAAATCAGAATAAAATGAAACCAATCAGAACAATGAAGACAATATGAGTTTCAAATCATGATAGTAGATTAACAGTGGCGACTTCCTTCCCTCTTTAGATAATTCCTCCCCTTTGACTTTCCCAATATGTATTGTGCCTTTTGGATCCCATTAATTCCTTCAGTTTGTTATACTAGGGAGACAACACGAAATTCACCCATGTGACTGAACCACTTCATCCATGAGCATGATCTCAAGTTGCCTCTATCCACCTACAAGAGCCTTAAGGTTATCTTCCTTTATAGCTGAGTAAGTTTCCACCACAAAAAAGTGCCATCTTTCTTATCCTTTCTGCAGTTGATGGGTAAGCTACCTCTACTTTTTTTTTTGGCTCCATCACAAAGGGCATTGTTCTCTCTCCTTTGACTTTCAGTCTATGAGTTTTCTTTCTAGTTAAATGTGTTTCTTGCATAGAGCATATTGATGGATCCTGTCTCCTAATCCACCCTGCCTGTGTTTCTTTCTATTGGTGCATTGAGGCTCTCTACATTAATAGTTATGGTTCTCTTGCACTGCATTGTCTCTGCCATACTATTTTCCTGCCATTGGCTCTCTATTTTTCCTCTTCATTCAATCAACTGGCCCCACTTGATGGTTCCCCTGATGGTCTCCCTCTGCTGTTGTTCCTGAGATGTGGTCCTTTTTCTCTCTCTCTAGAATGTCCTTTAGTATTCTTTGTAGGGTTGGTTTGGTGGTCATGAATTCCTTGAGTTATTCTTTGTCATGGAAGTATCTTGTTTCTCCATTCATTTTGAAAGAAAGTTTTGCAGGCTACAATCAGTCTGGGTTGCAAGTTGTTTTCTTTCAGGACTTGCAATACTTCACTCTAGCCTCTTCTTGACTTCATTGTTTGTGTTAAGAAATCTGCCGTGATTCTGATGGGTTTTCCTTTATAGGTGATCTGTTTCTTTTCTCTAACAGCTTTTAATGTTCTGTTCTTGAGTTGAATTTCTGGGATCTTGATTATTATATGTCTGGTTGTAGATATGTTTTGGTTATGGCTAGCTGGAGTTAGACATGCCTCACTTATTTGAATGTCACTTTCTTTTTCCATGATTGGGAAGTTCTCTGAAATTATTTCTGTAAATAGGGTCCTGATGTCATTTATCTTGACCCCTGCTTTTTCACTCACATTTTTAATTCTTAAGTTATGTTTCTTTGACTTGTCTTGCAGCCATTGAATTGTTACTTCCTGAGTCCTTGTTATTTTTAAGAGATCTTTCCTTTCAGGATCGCAAGCTACAAACCTGTCTTCAAGGTTTGAAAGTCTATCTTCAATTTCTTTCAAGTGGTTTTGCCAGCTTTCAATGGAGTATTTAATTTCTTGGATATCTCTTTGAATCTTGTTTCATGCCTTCTAAATCTCTCTTATATTGTTCATGGATAGTTTTCCTCATTTTCTTATGCTTCTCTATTTTTTTATATGTGTCTTCTTTAGAGATGCTTAGTAATTCTTTTATTATGTTTTTCATTTCTCTTTCACCTGGGATAGAATTTCTGTTCTAATTTCTCTTATAGCTTCATGAAGCTGTTTCTTTACTTCAATTGACATCACTTCAGACATTTCAGGTGTGCAACTTCTGATGTCCTCTGTGTTTCCCTCACCTGGACTTGCACTGCTTGGGTCGGGTGCCAGAGATTGCCTTTTCCTTCCTTGTCTTGACATATTTCTGATTTCTTCCACACATGTGGATACTGTGGTCCCAGGCACCTCCGACACTGGCCACAACTTCTCTGAAGTGAGAGTGTTTGGCTTTTCTGGCCAGTGCTGGCTATGGGCACCTGACGGTGGGCACCTGTGTCTCTGCACTGAGCTGTGTACCAGCCGACAAGGGCCCCTGGAGTTTGCATGGGAGCCGAACTGCCCAGTGCCTGTGGATCTAAGCTGGTTAGGAACCTACTCGATGTTGTCTGGAACGTGCACAGGAGTGGAACTCTGTCCAAGCAACTTCCGCAGGTCCGCCCACAACCTGGAGCTGCTGGAAGAAGCCAGCAGCAGTCCTGGCACCAGGCTTATCCTGCTGGACTCCAAAATGGCTCCTGGCCAATCGCTCTCTCCTGTGGGGAGATCAAGTCCCCTGCACTCACCACCAGCCAGTACGGATCTCCATGTCTGCCACTCTCTTCCACTGCAGCACCTCTCTGCAGAGATCTCTGGGCTCAACTGCAACTGTGTGTCCCCAGGCTCAACAGCTCTTCTCACAGGGTGAGTTCGGCTCCAGGCTAAGGCACTGCCAGCCACCACCTTCTTTTTATGCTCTCTGTGGGCTTCGATTCATATTTTAGATTCTTCCTGGTTCCAGGGAACCCACTTCCTTCCTTCTTGTCCTCTCCACGATGTTGCATTCCAGCATCTGAACTGTTTCTCTCAGAGAGACTACTCTGCTGTGACTGTTCCCCATCTTTCTGGAAGTTCACATTCTTTTTTAAAAAATATATTTATACATTTTGGTCTTTGGATGGAGATATTATATATATATATATTTTTCATATTCTGTCTCATAAATTTCTTGTGCAAATTTAAACACAGCTCAAATCTGGTATAATGTAACTCATGCCACTCAAGCTCTCCTCTTTTGGGAAGCTGGGGCATAGGGTGGGTCAAGGGATGGGATACAAAGCAAAAGGCATCACTGGTATGGAATAGAGCAGTAAAAACCATGAAAGCTGAGCAAACAGATGTGGACAAATCTCATTCTTCTGATTTCTGAAATGGAAATATAATAACTAGTCATAGTCATGAGGACTGAAACAGATCGTGTATTATATGGTGCCTAACACAGTGCCTGACACCTCATATGTATTCAAGAAAGGTTGTAAATGTTTTACTCTTCACCTGTGACTTCTAAGTTCAGAGATGGACCCATCTTCTGAATTCTTTTACGTTTCTCCTATGCCATATATTTGTGTCCTAATTTGTACTACAATAATTGCTCCTTCAGGACAAGGACTCTTTCTGGTGCCATCTGGGTACATCGAAAAGACCTAACCCAGTACTCAGCATTTCTGTATGGAATGAGTAAGACGTCCTCAAATGACTGGGAGGAGACTGTACATTTTTAAATAAAGCTAGTTCTATCAGCCAGTTTTAGATAATAGACTGCACAGCCAAATCTACCAAGAGTGGAGGAATTCAGTTAAAGAAATTCTTTTGCAACCAGCTTTAGCTTCTGCTTTTGCACCCAGCAGGGCAGCAGGGTGTGCAAAAGGGGCAGATCAATGACCCTCTCTTACATCCCTAAGAAGCTGTTGCTCACTGCAGGCTGAGGCTCCTTAATGGAGAAATAAATTTCTGTCCAGCAGCTGAAGGAAGGAGGCACTTGAATAATCCCAGAACTCCCCACAGTCCAGGAGGGAAGTGAGGAGTCTTTTAAATGGCATATGAAAAAGGCAGGTATTATGTCTATGACAAATATTCATAAATACTGTGACTTTGTTTTATGTTAATGGATTACAAAATTGGAAGGTGTCACGGTAAAATTATGCACCTTGGAAGCAGTGTTCCTATGAAAAATACTCTAATTTCTACTTGTTAAGATCCAATACATAGATTGTGATTCAAATCACAAGTAAACTTTCAACTAAAACCACTTTATGTTATAGAAACAACTGCTTTATTTTGCACAGTAACGCCTTGAGATATGGAGATCTATATTTTTCTGGAAAATAAAAACTTAATGATGTATAGAGAAATTTGCCTAAAGACATCGAAATGGCACTTACTTAAAAAATTCTATAGTACAGATTTTAAACAATTGAGACTCTGCATTTGAAAGGCATTAGGAACTGAAGCTACTTTCGAATGCATGGGTAGGAATCCCCTAAAGCCAATTTGGCAGAAACATCGCTCTAATAAAGGAGCGTATCAAATAATTCCAGGGTTTGTGCTGTGCTTGGTGCAGCGCTGGCCATATGACAAGTGTTAAATAAAATAATAGCAACATGTGACATGGAGAGCCTGATTCTCCCATTCCTACTGAGAAACCCACATACCAGATGGGAACTCACACCCGTAATCAAGTGCAGAGCCCGCGTGGGCCGGGGGCTGGCAGCAGCTCTGAGTCAGGCCGGCTGCTTTTCTGCAGCCCTCATAGGGAGGAGCTGCTCGACCTCCACAGTTCTTAGGACCAGGCAGGTGCTTGTGAGAGCTTTCAGTGCTCACAGATGGTTCCAGATAATCCATGATTGATGCCCACCCCTTGCAACTCTGTGAAAAATGCATTTAATCACCTCTCTTGGCTGCCAGAAGAAGCAACTTTCTAGTAAGCTCTGAAAACAAACTGTGACAGCTTAGATGGAACACTTACAGTGGGCTGCTTATGGGATGCTTGAAAGTATGAATTCTTTTTTTTTTTTAATCTACTTTGAGAATATTATGCTGAGTGAAATAAGCCAATCACAAAGGCCCAGATCCTGAGTGGTCCTACTCAGATGAGGTATCTGGAAGAGTCAAATTCTGTAGAGACAGAAAGTAGAATGGTGATTGCCATGGGCTGGAGGAAAGGAGATATTAAACATACTGTTTAATATGTGTGGAGTTTCACTTTGCAAGATGAGAAGAGTTCTGGGGATGGGGATGGTGATGACAGTAGTACAACAATGTAAGTGCATTTAAGGTTCCTGAACTGTATACTTAAAAGTGTTTAAGATGGTACAGGCATGGTGGCACACATGTATAATCCCAGTGCTTGGGAGGCTAAGGCAGAGGGATCACTGTTACTTTGAGGCGAGCCTGGGCTACACAGTGAGTTCAAGGCCATCTTGAATTACATAATGACAACCTGACTCAAAAAAAAAAAAAGAAAAGAAAAAAAGAGAGAAAAAAAAAAGAAAAACAGCAAAAAATGATTAAGATGGTAAGTTTTGTGTAATGTGTGTTCCAAAACAGCTTTTAAAATATCTGAGTAAATAATATTTACAGAAACATCCAATGAGCATTGATTTCTTCTGGGGTCAGTGAAGACCATGGGGGTGGTCCTACTATCATAAAATGAGAGATGTATTCAGCAGCGTTTTGAAAGCTGCCTTCCATAACATTCTCCCAGTTGTTGGTTCCCCTAGAAATGAGCTGCTCCAGGGCAGGGTGAGGTTGTCCTCATCTTTTTGTCCTCGTGGCTTTGCACAGGCCCTGGAATCATGAGGTTCACAGCCTCCCTGGGATTCTATTATTAAAACAACTTAAATGTTAATGGACTCTTCAGTTCTACCAAAAATCAGTTTAAAAAAAAAAAAAAAAGAAAACCAGACCAGAGCTTAAAATTCAGACTTCTAAAGCAATTGAACTCATTGAGAGGAGAAACATATTTCTCTTTGAAATTTGAAGTTATATAAACTCAACTTCAAAGAACACCGGCACATTCTTTCAAGCTGCATACGGTTCCTGAACTGAGGAGCCCAAACCTTTGGTGCTGTGACCTCAAGTTTCCCCGTGTCTGTGGCCTGGGAAATCACACTTCACGTTGGAGCAACCTCTGTACGTGTCTGTTATTGACTCCGCACAGAAGGGCCAGATCAATAACCACCTAAAAGAAAACGCTAGTTTCATCTAAAAACGAAGCTCATGTTTTCACGATCCAAGCACCTTCTCATACTTTTTTCAGTGACTGTGCTCCTAAATAATGACACAGAAGGCTCACAAATATGCCTCAATTCAAATTCAAGGTGAGGTTACTTCTCTTGAAGACCCTTGAAGTCTTTACTATGCATTTCATATGGATATTGCACGATATCTTTGTGTGTTAAGGGTTTTTTCTTCCCAATAGTATTCTAAGTCCCTTCTTCATCAGAAATACCATGTTTTATTGATAAACGTGGACCAGATCCTATGCTGGATTCATTGTTCTTGTCAACTGTTAACAAACCCTTTCTGAGTGAAATATGTTTATAACTCATAATTAATTGAGTAAAGAACTGTCCTCTTGATATGGGTTTTACTATATAATCCTATTATACTTTCCTCTTCATTGACAACCATGTCTGCATAGCTCATTTTACATCTTCTAAATACACATATTCGTGGGTGTTTTGTTTTGTTTCATTTTGCTTTGAGACAGGGTTTTGCTACATAAACTCACTATGTAGTCCACACTGGCCTCAAACGCATGGTATTTCTTCTGCCTCAGCCTCCTGAGTGCTGGATTATAGGCATGGACCACAATAGCTGACATTATTTGTATATTTAACTTCAAAATAGGAATAGAAAAAGTGATTGCTGGTTGTCCTCTAAATTAGTGATTCATGGAACCAATTGTCCATTCCCTTACACATAATCATGTGTCATTTAGAGTTATAAACAACAGAGGGAAAAGCAGGAAAATTCATAAATGATTTTGGTCACTAATGTGTATTCTACAGACCAACCCTTTAGGCCAGTTCTAAACTCCATTGTGTTTTGTGTTTCCATTTTAATACGTTTAAGAGTAGTTTCCATTTTAATACGTTTAAAATTATTGAAGACTTTGAGACTAGGTCCAAATTTAATGTAGTCTAGAATCTTTGAAATGTTTTCTAGAAGGAATATCAGAGATCATCACATTCAGTGATGCCACCCAAGGCACTTAAAAGAAAAACAAAACAAAACAAACAAACAAAAACCCCGATGCAAAGGTCCCATCCTGAAGAGTCTGGTGAACTGACCTAGTTTTTTTTTTTTTTAACAGTATTTTTAAAAATAACAGTATTTCAAATAATTCTAATTAATAGCCAGAGCTAAAAATCACTGATGTGGCTCAAACTCCCCTCTGGCCCCATTTACCAAGGAGGAAGAACAAATGATTTGCTGAAAGTTGCCTGAAGCTTGTGGAGGGATGCAAGCACAGATTTTCAAATCCTAAATCTAGGCCTCTGAACTTCTTGAACTTCCTTCTTCAGCTGTCTGCCACCTGTGATGTTGTGCAGACAGTGCAGAAACGTAAGCACTACCAAGTGGGTGATTTTCAATTAACCTGGAGTGATTTCAAGTTGAGGTGAAATACGAACTGGATAGTTTTGGTTTTCATTTTCAGATCTGGATCACGATGGATCTAAAAGATGAAAGAATTCTACATATTGCCAGGAATCTGGCAAAGGAAGACAAAGTATGTGTGTACCCTGAAATAGTATACAATCTTAAAAATTAAACAGACTAATCAGAGGCATGAAACTTAAAAGGCAAACAAAATATAAGAGGAGCAGCCACAGTGAGTGCTGGGCTCAAACTGACTCCAAAGATGACTCCTCTCTGTCATATAAGTCAATGAATGGAAATCTAAGTGAAAACACAAACGGCCAATAAATATGTGAAAAGACACTCAGTCTCACTAGTATGAAAAAATGGGAATAAAACTGCAATTTGATTTACTACATTAGCAAGAACTAAAGAGAATTCAACATTCAGGCTGGGCAAAAATGTGAAGAGGGTAATTCAGTGCATTTTTGGGAACTGTTGTTTCCAGACCAGAATCTGAACATTGGGAAAGATCCTGGGAGAGGAAGTCATTCGGAAATTCCTCATTGCCCCTATTATGTCACCTGCCTTTGGGAGTGTTGAGCAGCATACTTAGGTTCATCTATTATGGGCTTGGGGGCACTTCCTGAATTAGCTCCTGAGAAGGTCAGCAACACTTGGGCTTCTCTCCCTGCCCTTTGCCTCTTGCCCCATCCAGAGCTCACTTCAGCAGCAGACACTGGGGTTGGACAAAGCAATGCTTATCCATGTCACTCCATTATAAACTTCTTGTCACCATGCAAGTAAATTTTTAGATGATGACCTTCCCACCGGCTCAGTTACTGGATATGGACAGTATCTTTCTGCCATTTACTGAGTGTGCGTTTGTATCAGCATAGCTTTTCATTTTCTGATGTCATTTTGTTCCCCAATAACCCTATAAAGTAATTATTATTCCTATCTGTATTTTACATATGAGAAAACTAACTTTCAGAAAGCTTAAATGGCTTTCTTAAAGAACACCCTGCTTGTAATCAGCAGTAGGGGCCCTGATTTTTCTGGTCATGAGTCTGACTTGTACATAAAAGAGAAGTCTGGAGAATGAAAACATACTTTTCCATCACCTTCCTCTTCCAGAAGACACTTACCTGAACAGATCCCAGCAGAAATGGCTAATGGATGGGAGCTAACTGGGTGGATGACTCCAGACCCTGAGCCTGATGCCCAAAAATCTGCTCCCTTCATCTCTGAGGTACTGCATCCTTCCCTGCCAGGGTCACTCTCAGCCTGTGTGCACACTGGTCCTCGAGTCGCCTCTGCTGTACACTCAGCGGAGGATGAGTCCTCTGCTGCTAGTGCTACCACCTGCTGTGATCTGGTGGCTCTGTCCAAGCTGGTGACCAGGGTTCTGCCATGCTCTCTCTAGTGCTCTAACTTTGGGGCCTTTTGCTTCTTCTGGCAGAATTTCAACAAGTTCACCCTAATTTACCCTTTTAAATCTAAGCCTTTAGGGCTTCTCTCTATCAGATCCCTCCCTGTCCCATGAAGAAGAGAAGAGCCTTCTTTCTCTAGTGACAGAGTGCAGGCTGCCCCTGTCCCATAGACCTGCCCCGAAAGATGACACAGTACTCTGTGGAGATGGGTGAGACTCTGACCCCACCGTGACACCCAGCCCCTTGAAACAAGCACTTGGCCCAGGCATTCACTAGTTAGAGCTTTAGGAGACTCTTCCACCAATGTACATGAATATTGAAAAATATAGACTGATACTCCTCTCACCAGGAGGCCCCACCTGAACCCACCAGTAACTTGCTTCTGTTAGTTCTGCTTATTTGCAGGTGTTACTTGTGTATGGCAATCAAGGCTGGATGCCCAGCATTCAGGAGGCTGAGGCAGGAGGATCGCTATGAGCTCGAGGCCAGACTGGGCTTTAAAGAGAGTTCAAGGCCAGCCTGAGCTGCATAGCAACACTCTGTCTCAAAAAGACAAAAATAAAATAAAATAAAATACTAAGTGCCCATTACTACCTGCTCACAGGTGCCAGTGCCAACCCCTTAAAGATGACAGCTTGTACCTCCCCCCTGATAATTTAGCTCCATTCAAAAAATTCAGATCCTAGCCTTGCTTGAGAAGAAGGCACTTTTAGAGCATGCTCTCCCTCTTCTCCATTTTTTGGTCATCAAATAAAAATTTCCTGCTTGTTTTAAAGTTGTTCGGTTATTTATGAGCAGTGTTTAGTAGGAAAAAAACTGCAAATTTGGTAACACTTCCTGTTCCTAACTTTGAAAAAAGAATCAAATTATTTGGTATAATGAAAAATTGCCTCAAGGAATCTAACTAAGAAACTCAAAACTTCAGGGGATACATTTTAAGATATTCCTGGTCAAATGGAATGATCCACCCTAAGACATATTTACAATATTGCTTGTTTCTGTATTATAGTGGACTCATTAGCAAGTGACAGAAATGGACTCAGAAATGGACTTAAATTGGTATAGGAGTTTAAAGTCTCCTAAACTCAACTATGGAAACTCAACTTGTCTCAGGGGTTTCTGGAACTAGAGCGTTCATTTGGGATTCTGTTTATTGTATCTTCTCCGTTCCTGTCTGCTAGTTTTGTTCTGTCTGAGTCCAGAGATACCAATGAGTTAGGAGAATGAAGGGCAACCATAAACTACAGCAGCCCAGACTCACAGTCCCTCTACTCCATCACCCACAAAGGTAAAACCTCTCAGCAGCAGTAAAAAGATCCTGAGAAACACTCTGCTGGATCCTGTGACCATCTCTGATACCCGCAATGGGTTGTGTTACTGGATGAAAGGGGAAGGAGTATCAGGCCAAAATTGAAAAACAGACATTACAATCTACATAACTAGCATTTGTAAAATACTTGTTTATTTCATTTATATGATCAATTTTTTTTAACAGTCTGGAATAGATTTCCACAGGCAGAATTATAACTGATAAAATTGTGGCGACTGGAAGTTAGTGGTTAAGTTATTAATCAAATTTTTCCTTTAGCTCACGTATCACAATATTAGTGGTATGTTTATTGTATGGTCATTTGATTATTGTATGTTCAACTGAAATGTAAATTCCATGAGGTACCACAAGTACAAGTACTTTTATCTACCATGATTTTCTTAGTATCTAGAACACTGCTAGCACAGAGCTGGCATGTAACACATCTTGCAAGTGATTACTTTGATGCTATGTCCAATATAAGTCAGCACTGCATGACTCTAAAGATACTTAAAGAATTGTAAGAAACACTACATGAAAGAAAAAGAAAATGGATGAATGCCTAGAATTATAAGATCTAGCTAGCTTCAACATTCATGGCCTTTAACGGAATATAGAAAGCAGAGACATAATTTCAGAGAATAAGTGTCTGATGAGCTAAACAATAAAAAACTTAAGATGGTCATAAAAGAAAAAGGCTCAAAGTCCTAGCTATTGGGAAAACAAAAGTTTGCAAAAGAGTTGACATTTGATTACATGAAAGACATAATTAAGCTTAAGAAACTTAACCACCCATCACTGTATTTCTATTTGACCCAGTTTTAGAATGAAAAATGTCATCGGACCAAACATCCATTTCTCTTAAATAGCCTGTATGTAGTAGAACAGCATCCTGATGAAAATCACACTGCTTAATCACTTTATTGGGCTGTGCTAAAAATTACAGCCTTTCACAGACTCTCAGTTGCACAACTTCTTGCTGTAGGTACCCTTTTCAATGGCTCTGTCTGAGTCTGTTAATTAAGCTCCGCAGCTTCTCTAATGAGGACTTCATATGTGCCTGAGCCTGAGCAGGCCACCGAAATGGTAGGACAGCTCACAGGAGACGTGGGTGGGAATGGGGCATCTCTACTGCAGCATGAGTTCTTAGTCTGTGCAAAGAAACAGGTCTGGGGAGAAGGCATCATATAGAAGGGGCTGTGGCCTGCAGGCCTAACGTGTGTTTGCCCAGGGTGGAGGAAAGCAGTTTCACCTGGATGAAAGAGACTGAGACAGAAAAAGTGTTGTGGAAAAAAAAGAACATGGTCTGACATATGGGTATTTCTTTTCCTTTTAAACTTCCTCTAGGCTAGGTAGAGAACTGTGGAGGAGGGAAATGGGAATTGAGGCTGAAGGGAGAATGGAGAGGAGCACTTCCCACACAGGGGAGGGGCATCGAGGGAACCAGGTCAGGAGGTTCCCTATTCCCATGGGTGGGATCAGAGACAGGGTTTGCTGATGTCTTTCCATGAATTTTCCTTACTTTGAACACCAGGTAAGAGGATGGGCCAGAGAGAACCTAGGGCTTCCCAGACGTGTGTCCTTTTCCACCTTTATGTACACCCCCTTTCCTTCCCACTAGACAACCTGATCTGTGTGGAGGACTCCTCAACACAAAGATTATCTGACAGTTCATTAATTCTATAAACAAGAAAAAAAATAATGTAGTAAGGAAAAGTATGATGAATTTATTCAATACAACAGTTCTTGCCTTTCAAAGGAGAAAATACAGAGAAGCCATACTGGGTCTGGGAGGGGTACAGGAAGAAGCCAGTTTGCCCTTTTCATAAGCAGCGCAAGCCATACCAGGCACAGGAAGAGAGAAGCCAGTTTGCCCCTCCTGTGAGTCAACCACAGCTGAGAATCAAGACAGCCAACCCCTGCACCCTCACCGGTTTGGAGGACAGGCTGAGTTGCTAGCAACTGAGGTACAACAACAACTAAATGCTTGTATTGTTTGATTGACTTTGCAGGCCCAAGGCTGGTAGTCTGAGCATCTATTAGGAGAATGCAATGTGGCAAATATGGAGGATTTCCTTCTGTCTGGTTTTTGAAATACAATATTGTTCTCACTGTTTAGTTTTGTTATGATTTATTGTATTGTTTTGTTTTATTTAATGTTCTGTTTTGATTGGTTTTATTCTGTTTTGTTTTATTTGATTTTACCATGTCTGATGGTATTGACCACTACTGTGAAGATAACAAGAGCTATTATGGTAGCCATTATAGATTTCCTATTATCCTGTTTTGAAGTTCTGTGCCACTTTCACTGTTTTGTTTTGATTGGCTTTATTTTGTTAGGCTTTATTCTCTTAAAAATAAAAAAAAGAGAGAAAAATACAAAACGCCGTGTCCATTTCAGCCATGGACTCCTGTGAGCAAGCAGAAAGAACACTTACCTTTAAGCAACTGGCCCGACACACATCAGCTGGGCAACTCTGGATGGGCTCTTTACTGGTTTGTCCTGTTCATTCCTCTGTGAAATGATAAAAGGGTATTTCAATTCTCCTCCATATTTAACTTTATAACTTGGATATAAGCTTTTTTTATATTGCCTTTTCAATTAAAAATTATACTACTTGCTAACTGCATTGTTAGACTATTTTTCTACTCTTTATAACGATATCTAGAAAAGACTCCCCATTTCCAGGTGGGAACACAGTAGCTGTGGGACTGTGCTGTCACGCTGAGCGTCAATCCACCTGCATGTTCTTTTGAAAGACATTAGCACTTTCAGCTACTCTTTCATTCACACTCTACTCGCTCTTCCCCTGTGACTTTTATTCTTCCGCAAACCATTTTAAAGCTGTTTCTTATAGAACTTCTTTAAAAAGGGCAAAATATTTTCCCCACAAAAATCCAACCTAGGCTTCCCTCACTATTTGGGGGGAGGCAATGACAGAAGAAATTTTATGGTTTCACTCTGAGCAATGGCTCCAGCCCCTTTGCATACAATCACAGAGCTGTTCTAAAGTATTTCATTGTCCTTTCAGGTGCCCAGTACCTCAGGGTCTAGATCCCTAATTTTCTTCCCAGCAAGCCTCTCCCTACAGGTTCTGCATGCACAGAACTATACATTTCCATTTACAATCCTGTGCCCAGTCTACCATCTGCACCAATGGCAGGATAAAGTGCCAACCCTTCATTCAGTCCTTGGACTTTCCTCTGCTGGTCTGGGTGGATTGAGCAACCCTGGCCAGTGTTAGGATATTCTGGAGCAATAGAGAAGCAGAAGATACCAAATGGAGAAATTTATTGGGGGCTGAGCACGTGGAGAGGAATGCCCAACTGGGGTGGTTGAGCTATTTTCTCTGCTGGATATGGAGGAGGCAGGGGTTGTATGACCCCTGACCAGAAGGAAACAGCACTTGGGGCGAACACTGATGACATGTAACAGACTGATGGGAATTTTGGCACACACGGGAAGGGAAGGAGGAAGTTGTAATCAGGGCTGAAGGGGAGGGAAGGGGTAGTGGTCAGGCTAGACCACCACCATAATGTCCAGTAATTTATATTAGGACAGAAACCTTTCAGCCAGTGTCACTTTCCTGTATAGTCTGTCACCCACTCACAGATGATATCCTGCTGTAAGTATAGCTCAGAACCTTCCCACTGTACTCATATTCCTCACTTAGTTGAAACATCTTTTTCCTTCTGTCAGCCAACCAAATTTTAGTTATCTTTCCAATCTCAGCCTACACCTCCTTCCTCTGTACAACTTTCCTTGCACTCTGCAATTTGAAGGGGGCCGTCTCTTCTCTGTATAGTCCATGGCCTCTGTGCAGTCCATTCTTTTGATATGG
Organism: Cuniculus paca; assembly: GCA_004365215.1. Classification (NCBI taxonomy): domain Eukaryota; kingdom Metazoa; phylum Chordata; class Mammalia; order Rodentia; family Cuniculidae; genus Cuniculus; species Cuniculus paca. Next base: position 69,563 of record RJWT010000040.1, read on the forward strand.
CAAAAGAAATGACCAAATGAGACATTGCCTTATGGAGGCAGGACTTCCTTAGCAGGGCTGAGTCCACTTTCAGTCAGCTTGGGGCTTCCAGTCTGATTAAAACACAATCAGGTAAGACAAGGTGGGCCACATGGCTAGTCCTCGACAGCACAGGATAAGGAGGTACAGATGAGCTCCTTCCTGTGAGATGGAGAACCAGAGGGAGGCTAGGGCCACAGGGTCTGTGTCCACAGCAGTACTCAGGTGTACTACTGGAGGCTGTGGTGACTAGCCGAACCATTCCATGCCAGCTATGGTCTTCTGGGTGCTTCTACCTCCATTATCCCTACCCTCCAAAAAATCCTCTTCTAGTAATTAGAAGGAACTTGATAGAAGCCTGATTCCTTAATGCCACAGAGACAGGGTTACCTTAGTTTTCTCTCCAGGGCCCAACACAATTCACCCTTAACTGTTGTTCCAGTGGCCCAAAGTAAACTTCTGAACACTCTGCAAGTGGACATCTGACAGAAGCCAGGTGCCCACAGTAGAAGACGACTTACCTGTGATCATAAAAATGACAGTATAAAGCTAATATAACACTGTTCACAGATTCTTGCATTTAATGTTCACAACAAGGCTGTTAACATTATTGCTCACTTTACATATATAACCGAGAAAGTCTGTAGCGTCATAATTTACCTGCTTTGCCCCAAGTTATACAACTAGTGAGAGTCAGAGCGTAGCCCCAGACTACTCTTTTCATTTTGCTTTGTTTGAATTTAGGGCAAGAGGCTTGGCCGAAGCTTTACCACTCTCAGTCCAGACAGAAACCCACATATTTGTGTAAGATAGAGTTTTCAACACTTCCTGACTTATCCTCTTATGGCATTCTCTGGGATCTGAGGACCTCTCATTACCTGAACTATGAAAATAGCACACGTTTAATTATTCATTTCCCATTGCCTTTAATGGGGGGATTAACTGCTGAGTGAAACAAAAGTAAATCGTCTGACCTTCAGACTGTCAGGAAGTGATAATTACCTAAAACCTCTAGTCAGTTTAAATGGACAAATGAAAGGGTTTTAATGATCTGGATGCAAATGAGTCATCAGGGTCAATAACTGAAGTCACATAATGAAGCAATGACAACGATAAAATAAATAGCTACTAAAAATACATTTTCTCAATTATGTGTACAGGTGCTCTTCAAGTTTTCTGAGCTCCTTTAACTTTACCTGATATCAGAGGGTTTTGAGTCTGGGTAGAGAAAGGACACTGGGCTGTGGCTTGCAGGGAGGGCAGGGAAGAGGAGGCTGTGTGCACACCAGTGGCCAGGAGCCAATTTGATCTCAGATGAGGAAACACATTGGAAGGTAGAGGTTAACTTGATGCTTTCTTCACAGAGCCTCAAGACTAACTGGTTGGTTTTTCATTACTCAGTTGACTGGTTTGACTGAAAGTTATTATGGGAATGATTCAAAGAGCCATTTTGATGCACAGCATATAAACATAGTCTAATCTAGACCACTATTAAAATGCTTATAGACAGCTACAGATTACTACTTTGTGCAACTTATGCCTTCACCATGGCTTCTGGCAGACCAGATGGGAGCCATGTTCCAGGATTTGGTGCAGGGCCCATCTTCCGCATTGCATTTAATAAGCACAGTGTGATAGATGTCATGCAGAAGACAGACTGGCATCCTCCCTGCCCCATTCTTTCCCAGGATAACATATTTTTCAAAAGTCCATCAAGTCTTGAAAGTTTCTACGCACAGATACTGCATGACGCATAAATATATGTCTGTTCAAAATAAGACAAAATAAGTCACTATTAATAACTCAGTCATGGAGATCCAGGCAGTCCAATTCCTTTGCTGAAAGTTCAGAATGTTTGCTCAGGGCTTAGGTTTTTTAAAAACTCTGTTCTTGGTTTGCTTCAGTACATTTCCTATTTAGATACTCTACCAAGTATGTCAAACTCTATCTGTGACCTTACTAGGGCATACCAGAGCACACCACAATGGGAGACCTTTAAAACTACTGGGGCTTTAAAAATTATGCTTGCCTAACAAGCATTTTTCACTTCTCTCTACCATAGCAACCACCCTCTGTGCCATATATGCAGAAATTGCTAGAGAAAACGTGAGGAAACTCTCTGAGATATGTACATTGATAGTAATATTGTATGATTAAGTATTTCTCGAACATTTATGACTTCAAGATTTAATACTTCAATATGTCATTGCTAAGCCTCACATTAACCCTACAAAGTACATGTTACTCTCACTTCACAAACCAAAGCAACTGACCCGAGCTGATGACAAGTGACTTTCAGCACGAGAATTCAAACCCAATGCTCTTTAGTTTGAGCCATAGGAAGCTGCTGGTAGTCAATTATTTCTGATCAGAATGGAAATTTTACAGTTTAACCTAATACTGTAAACTTCCCTGAAAGGAAATTTAGAATCTCCTCCTGAAAACACGGACTGTTCCTTGCAGACTCGGAGCATGTTGATTGGAAAATTGTGTAAAACAGTACGGAAGGAGGAGGGCGAAGGGAATGGTAATGTCATCTATTATCTTCATGCCAATTCTTATTGTTTTCACAAACAAAGACATGATGTAAGACTGCACCAAAAGAGGGCAAAGCATGTCAAAAATTCTTTAACCGCTTAACAATTTACCTCAAGCGTCACTTGGGAGCACGTTTCTTTACGTACCAACTATCCCAAGCTTACTCAGGCAGGTGTCCTTTCAACCTATCAGCGGTTGTTTGCATGAGAAATACTTGTATTTCTCTTTATTGTTTTATATCAACTACTTTTTGCGTATTTTTTTATTTAGAATGTTATATTTGCCTGTGATGTTTGTTTCTAGTGAAATCTAATAGTAAGTTCTGGTTATTTTCTTTTACTAATTTGTATTTATTTTATTTGTGAAAAATAACCTATAATTTTGTACTACAACGTATAAAAGCTTATTGTAAGTACATTAGATACAATTTTTATAGTTCTGCAGAACTCAGTGATATTCTTCTATGATACAAAATGGAAACATTTGGGACACTGAAACTTAATAGGAAGGAAGTGCTGAAAGATCTGGAAAACAAAAGGCTGAAAAAGGCAGAAATGCTAGCATGTCAGAGAGGAAAAGCTTGTGTTATGAAATAGACAAAAACGATGTTGCCTTATTGTCAACTATTCATAATACAGAAAAGACAGAACTTGAAAGAAGAAACGGAACTAAAAAAATTTCAATAGTGGTCAATGACTATAATAATTCTATGGGTGGTGTTGACAGAGTTGACCAACATCTAAGTTATTTTGCAATCAAAAAACAAGAAAAATGCTATTATAAAATATTTATGCACCTTCTAGACCAAACAATATGCAAATCATTTATTATTTATTCAAAACAAGGGGGCTCAAAAAGTCATTTACAATTTAGATTAGGTAAAAAAAAAACAAACCCAAATAACTGAAAAAAATATGAGATAACAAAACTCCAACCAGGGCATCAATTATCAACATCTTCACCATTACCTTTAGTGAGTAGAGATTTCTATTGAAATTATACCACCCATAGAAAAGAGGAAAGGCCAACATGGCAGTGTGAAGGGTGTTGTTTAAAGAAAGACAATAATGTAGAAAAAACTGGGAGACTATACACTACTGTCCAGATTACAATGTTGCTTGTGTATTGAATGTTTTAAGATATATTATACACAGAAAAATTGTTGAATAAACTTAATAAAATTCTCATTTTTATATTTTCTGTTACATTATCTTATAAAAATTAATGAAAAAATATGCAATTTTTGGTTATCCTGTATTTAAATAATTGGACTGGTAAAAGGTCAATATGCTTGCATTTTCAATAGGTTCTACCTGAAAATTTCCATATTATTTATTCTTGCCACAGTTTTCCAACCAATTGAAAAGTTTATGATGCTAAAGTATTTTGGTAGAAAATGTCTTTTAATAAGCAAGTAATCTTTAAGTCTACAACAGGAACGCATTCAAAGTGTGGTTTGGTAAGATCAATCTAGTTTCTTAGTTTCTTAGAGATTAAGAGACTTAGAAATTAATCTAACCAAGAAAGTGAAAGGTCTCTATAATGCAAACTCTGAAAAAGAAAATCCAAGAGGACACCAGAAAATGGAAAGATAGCTCCTGTTGCTGCATAGGTAGAACTAATATTGTCAAAATAACCATACTATTAAAATAGATAAATATATTTAACACAATTCCAATTAAAATAGCAACAGCATTCCTCACAGAGCAAAACAAAACAAAACAAAACAACTCCTAAAATGTATATAGAACCAGAAGAGACCTAAAATAGCAAAAACAATCCGAGGCAACAAGAGCAAAGGAAGAGGCATCACGATCCCTGATTTCAAGTTACATTACAAACCTACATAAAAATAGCATGGTACCAACATTAAAAACAGACATGTGGATCAATGGAACAGCATACCGGATGCAGAAACAACCCCGGGCACTCTCAGCTATCTGATCTTTGACAAAAGGGCCAAAATCATGTGCTGAAAGAAAAATAACCTCTGATAAGTTAACTGTGGTGACTAGCTTGGATAGAATAAAAAGAGAAAGGCAATCTTGCAGAGTTTTTTTTGTTTTTGTTTTTGTTTTTTTGAAGGAGTTCATCTTTGCCGTCACCTTTGGACATCTCCAGGCTTCTAGTGCAGACCCTTTAGACTTTCAGTGTAGACTCCTTACCACCCTGATGCACACTCATGCAGGACTCTGCAATGAGCTCAAGGCTGTCAGCTTTTGATTGGGTCCTTTGGCTCTCCAGTGCATAGACAGTCTTCCTGCATTTTTCCCCACTTGACTCTGTAGGCAGTCACTGTAAGCCTACCTTATAAATCCACAGATCTATCTCTATCTCTATCTCTATCTCTATCTCTATCTCTATCTCTATCTCTATCTCTCTGTTCCTCTAGTGAACACTGACTGATACAGCTTCTTCAACAAACGGTGCTAGGAAAACTGACTACACACATGGGAAAAGATTGAATCTAGGCCTGTATCTATGACATGTACCAAAATAAAGTCAAAATGAATCAAAGATCTAAATATTAAAACAAAAACATTTAGCCTGCCAGACATAGGCACAGGTAAGGACTCTCTAATCAGAACCCTAGTTCCCCAAGAACTAACATCAAGAACCAATAAATAGGATTGTATCAAACTGAAAAGCTTCTGCACAGCAAAAGAAACAAGCAATAGCATGAAGAGACAACCTACAGAATGGGAAACCATTGTTTTCCAGCTACTCCTTGGGCAGAGGACTAATACCCAGACTATATAAAGTACTAAAGAGTTCCCTTCTATCCTACTAAAGAGTTCCCTTCTTTCCAGGTTACACTTGCCTCCCATATGCAAGTCTCCAGATTTTATACACTGGAAGACTATTCCCTTTTCCAAACCAGTGTTCTATCAGGAATCTGAATGCACACAAGGTTAATTGCTAGCTTTATTCTATTACTTGTGAAGCAAAAAGAATAATTGAAGGAGAGAAATGCCTTAAATTTGAAGAATTTCTAATATCTCTTTAATGATAAATAGAAGAAAAAATGAAAACAAAGATATTGATTGATAGATGGATGATTCATCTGGTTCCTACATTCACAATGACTCATTCTGTAAAATTGGAATGTTTAAAAAACAAATCCCACTATTGTGTCAGAAAAGACAAGAACATAATATGGTAGAGAACCAAGCATAATGAAAATATCATTTTGTTTTATTTCTGCAATGACTTTTCAATGTTATGAATGTTACTCTTATCTTTAATGATATAGAAAAGAGAAATAAAATAAAAAACCAGTCCTTTATAAATGAAAATAATTTTTCTAAAACTGTACTTGTAGATAATCCTGGCTATTAACCTCCTTTCATTTGGCTTTATTTTTAAATTTTTGAAAATTTTATTGTTTCCCTCACTGGTCTTCAATCACTGTGAGTCAGATGGCTTTTTTTTCCTGTGGGTTAACACTGCCCAGTGTAAGAAGTCCCAAGGACATCTTCCTATGAGTTCTGACCCTTTACCACATTCTCTTAGCTTCATAACAATACCAAGGCCCCTAATTAACTGGTCTTGTTCCTGTTTATAGAAAACATCATTCCAGACCAAGAGGCCCCCAGCTCCAAAATAGGGAACCTGATGCAAACACAAAATGGACCAGTGATCACAGACTGAGATAACCTGATCCCAGAATAGTTAGTTTCTAGCCTCCTTTTTCTGTGCTACCCCTTATAAATTCCTTACTCTGTAAAGAGCTGCTGTTCTGGCACTTTGGAGCCAGTGGTCCCTCTCCAGTCTTTATTTCAAATAAGCTTGCCCTTGCTATAAGCCTGTTTATCTGTCTCCATTTTATTTCTTAAACCCAGCGGAGGCCTTTGGAGCCACTGGACTTAAACATCTAAACCTGCACTCACGTGCAGGTCTGTGTCTTGTCTTCATCAGGGAGTCAGCTTTATGAATGGCATCAGACAGATTTGGGTCTAAGAAGCTGAGGCCCAGGCTGGGAGTGCCTAGATGGAACAGGAGGTTGTGCTGGCTCCGGAAGCCCCGTGCAAGGCAGGCAAGCACTCTACCTCTAAGATGCACCCCCAACCCCAGAAAGCCTTTCCAATTGCTGATCACGGCTCCTTCGATCACCACTTTATGAATGTGACTAGGCCAAGTCTAATTTCGTTTGGGGTGGGGGTGGGGGGGAGCAAGCAAAAGCTAATAATGATTTCCTATCTTCTTTGTGTACTTCACAATCTTAGTGGAATTCACGGAAGTTTTGCTGGGTCTGTATATATTGAAAAGGATGCTACAACACATAGACACTAGAAAGTGCTAAGACATTGGAGACATTGTCCCTGTTTTCAAGTCATTTGCAATCTGATAGAAGAGTTTGTGCTATGTGTGGTGTGTGGAGAGGGGAACAGGGAAAGAGCCCTTTTAGCCAAGTCTGTGGACAGCCACTGGGATCAGAGAAAGCACTCTTGTACTCCGAAAGCACAGCCCAGCTGATGCCAATGATGACTGCATAGATGTCGTTCCTTAGTGTCTCTTGTGACCTTCTCACCGCTATGCTCTTCTAAAATGTTACTGGAAAGGTAACAAACTAAGTATCAGATAAGTGAGTGTTTCTCAGATGCATTCTCTCTTGACAGAAGAGAGAAGGGCTGAACCAAGGCGCTTGGTGCCCAGGAGAGGGAGAAGTACCATATTCAGAGATTGCTGGTTGCTAGGAATCAAATCTCACCCTGATAAACTGAAATAAAAAAGAGTTCACTGTGAAGATAAAGCCAGCAGTTTTACAGACATTCACAGGCAGGAAACAAAGTCCAGTTGGATGTTACAGCAACGAGTGCTGGGAAACAGAAAGATACTCAAGCCAGTGGGTCTCCATTCTCTGGTTCATTCTTCCTTTCTTCTGCTTGTTGACTCTGTCTTTGCTCTCTTCGCCTAATTTTTTCTCTTGATAGACTTTGGGTTGCCTTGATGATTTATAATTTTGCTCTCAAGTAGCTTTGCTTGTATGTGGGTTTGGCTTGGACCAATGCCAACCTCAGCCCCTCCACCAGAGTTCTGACCTGCAGTCCACAACCACTGACTCACCTTCTTGCAAACTGTCTCAAAATCGTGAGTGAATCTGGACACAGTGGCTCATGTCTGTAATCACAGTCCTCTGGGAGGCTGAAGCAGGAGGGCCACAATTTTGAGTTCAGCCTGGGCAACTTAGTGTCTTATTCAGACCCTGTCTTTAAAAAAATAAAAAATAAAAAAAAAATAAATAAATAAAGAGGGCTGGGAACATAGCTCAGTGTGAAGAGCCTGGGTTTAATCTCCAGTATCACAAAAAATGTCCACAAGTCTATCCCTGGTCTAATCGGAGTGGGGTGAAGGGGACACCAGGTGGGGTTAGGGTTATTTAGGTCTGTCCTTCCCAGTGGAGACTGAACAGCAGGAATTCTGTCACATGGGGCTGCAGAAGTGGCACACAGCCTGTTGGCTACTATTCCAAACCAAACGTTTCCTTATCACAGTGCAGAATAGAGCAAGCCTTACATGGAAAGGGCAGGACTACTGTGGCACAGAACCAAGCAGAATAATGTTTGGAGTATGGACAAAACGTTTGGCACCTGGTTCACCATCCTTCCTCTCCTACGAAAAATCACACACACACACACACACACAATTGTACAGGCACTGCTGTGAAGGGGGTTGATAGCATGTTTGGCTGCACTGACTAGACACAGCTGAGGATGGAGGTAGTTTTCATGTGTTTATTCAATTAACTTGAGAAGCATCTACACTGTTCCAGGAGAATCCTATATCCTCCAAATGTCTATTTTACAATGCTTGTGTTTGCTGGCTTCCATAGAACCACAATTTAAATTTCACCGCTAAGAAGTTTTCAAAATACTCCTGTCATCTATTGTACCTAAAAATTTCTTAAGAAGAATATTAATAAATTTAGATACATAAGCAATGAAAATTTCTGGCTCTGGAAACTAAATTCAGTCCAGTGCCTGGAAACAAAAACTAAGCAGAAGGACTAAAATAAACATAATATTATCAGCCTGGCCTTCCCTTCCCCATCACCATGCGGCTTTGTTGTGAGGTTCCGGGAAACTCAGTGTTTGCTCTAGGCAGATGTTTAGGTGTGTTTTGATTCTTTAGAATCTAGTGATAAGGAGCTGTGAAGACAAAGGAAGGTGATCACCTAAGAAGTTGCAACTAAGATGTGTATTTCCAGGGACGTATTCTCTATGGGCACATTCACTTTAACAGACATATGGTTTTCTTAAGTATTTTTAGTTGACACACATAGGGGTTCAGAGGACTTTAATTCAAGATCTAACTTTGCCAGTAAAGGATGTGTATGTGTAAATTCCTCACTTCCCATAATCCTTTGCTTCTCTTTTTGCCTAATACATCAGTTTATTAAGGTGATCAGCCAAGTAGCTGAATATTCATACTGTTTGAAAACTGCAAAATAGCAGTCAGCAAGTGTTTGAATTTGACAGTAAATTCAGTATTTATTGAAGAATCAATATTGTTCCTATGAAAGTTATTTTAAACAAACACACTTACCTATTTTGGTAATTATTTAACCACATTCCACCTCAAATATATACATGCATGTGTGTGTATATATATATATATTTTTTTTTCTTTTTTGGTACCGAGGATCAAACTTACTACCTTGCACTTACCAGGCAAGCGCTTGAGCCACTGGGCTAAATCCCCAGTCCAACCTCAAATATATTTTAAACAAAGTTAACTTACATGGTACAGGGTTCCAAGTTTGTTTTCTAAAATATATAATAGAAGCTGATTAAAGTATTCATTAAAAAGCAAATACATCTCCAAAGCAGATAACATTAAACAAAGTAAAAAATGTCGCACTGAATCCACCTTGACCTTGGACTTCCTAGCCTTTAGAATTATGAGAAATAAATTTCTGTTGTTTACAAACCACATAGTTTATGTATTTTGTTATAGTGGCCCCAACAGACTAAGACATTCTGTGATAAATAAAGGATATATTTTGTAATCTCTAGTGCAAGTAATATCAGAATGATGAACTAGTATATGACTTGGAAGTTTTATTTTATTTTATTTATTTTTTTTCTCAGTACCAGGAATTGAACTCAGGACCTTGCACTTGCCAGCTAGGTGCTGTGCTGCTGAGCTATATCCCCCACCCACTTGCAAGTTTTAGAATAAAACCATTTAATAAAATTTGACTGATCTAAAAGAAGCAAAAAGGAGAAAAAGAGCACAAAACAAAAAAAAGAATATAAAAGAAAATGAAAATAAGAGAGTTGCTGTAAACACAAGAGTTATTACACTGAATGTAATGAATTAAATATGAAGTAAAGAGCTAAGATTGCCAGATTTAAAAAATCCAATTAAAAGGGCTGGGGATTTAGCTCAGCAGCCTAAGTGCCTACCTGGCAAGTGCAAGGTTGTGAGTTCAATCCCCTGTGCCGCAAAAAAAAAAAAAAAAAATCCAATTACATGCTTTAAATATGACAAATCAATGTTCAATGCAAAAGGAAAGAGAAATATACCATGCAAACACTAACCGAAAAGAATGCTTGTGTACCTGTACTGTATAATATCAAGCAATGTGAAGTTTAAGTGGAATGATATTACAATCTTAAATATCTATGCACCTAATAGTATAGCTCCAAAATAAATGAAAAGTGAACAGAATAAAACAAAAAATACACAAAACAACAATCACAATGAGAGTCATTAACGTTATCTCTTTCAACAACTGGTAGTAAAGGCCAAAACAGAAATATCAGTAAGTATTTGGAGATACAAATACTGTGGCACAATTAACATATCTGATCTAATTACTATGTGAGTAAAACTGCGCCTATTGGTGGATAATTCATATTCATTCATGTGTGCAAAAAACATTTATTAAAATCAATATATTGTAACATAAAAGTCTCAACAATTCCAAAATATTGAAATCTCTCAGAATTGCTTCACTTATCACCATAGAATTAATTTAAAGATGAGCAACAAAAACAGACAAAAGTCTCAATTGTTTAAAAATTAATTGATACATTATAAATAATTGTGGGATTAATAACCCAGAAATTCAAAAGTATTTAAAACTATATGCCAAAATACATGTTTCAAAGCTATGGGTCAAAATTTAAACAGTGCTTGGAAGGAAATGTCTAGCACTAAACCCATATGTATTACAAATGAAAAAGGTTAAAAATGTACTTATCAAATGTTGATCTGAAGAAACTAAAAAAAAGAACAGCAATCAAAACTGTGGAAAAACAATGACAAAAATAAAAGCAGAAACCTAGGAAATAAAGAGAAACGTATAATAGAAAAAAAAATCAAGAAAGCTAAAAATCAGTTCTTTGAAAAGATTGTCAAAATTGATAAACTTTAATGACTGATTTTAAAAAATAGAGAAAACACAAGTTAGCAACAACAGCAATGAAAGTGATGATATGACTATGGATCACACAAATATAAAAAAGATAAAAAAGGGTGCTGAAAACTTCATGATGACTAATTTGACAATTTGGACTATCCTAAACTACATAGTGAAAACCTGTCCAAAAAAAACTAACAAAACAAAACAAAACAACAAATTCAGCCCACAATCAAAACAAAATCTTTCCCTGAAAAAGCCCAATGAATTCTTCCAAATTTTTAAGGAAAAATTAATGCCTGTCTTCTATAAATCTTCAAGAAGACAGGAATAGGAGGAGAGCGTCTTAGACTTTTAAATGACATAAATTTAATTTTAAAACTCAGAGGAGCATTGCAAGAAAGAAAATTACAAATTCACTTTTCTAATGAACACTGCTGAAATATCTTTTAAAAACATATTGGGAAACCAAACTCACTGATTCAGCAAACTGAGGGCAGTTTAATCCAAGTATATAAAGATAGTTTAAGATACAAAAATCATAAAAACAGTTCACCACAATAACAGAGGAGTAAAATTTTATGATTGTCTCAAATAAACAAAAGGTATTTGATAAAGTGAACATTCATTTGTGATGAAAACATTTAGTGTACTAAGAATAAAACTAAATAAAGAATATCTACAAAATATATACAGCAAACATCATTATCAAAGGTAGAATATTGAAAATTTTCTCCTAAGCTTGGGACTGAGTGTAGAATAATCACCATTACTACTTTCATACAACATTATAACTGGGAGATCTTAAGGAAAAGAAATGACAGTCATGAAGACTAGAAAATTATCATTTCCAGACGATAAGATCATGCTCAGCCAAAATTTCTATAATTAGTCATATTTGTACATACTGGTCATAAGCAAACAAAAATAAAGTATATTTAAAATAGCATCAAAAACACCAAACACCTAGAATAAATCCAATTAAAGATGTATAAGACTGAAAATTATAAAATAATATTGAGAGAAATTATACAGCCAAATAAGTGTTTTAAAAACAGATCTAAATACACTGTTATGATTAGCAGACTCAATATTGTAAAATGTGAATTCTTTCAAATTATGAATACTTCCAAACAATTCCAGTCGAAGTCTAAGCTGGAGGTTAGCTGGTTTTCAGAAATTTACAAATCTTCCTACAATTCACATGGAAATGTAAAAGGATGGGAAGAACGAAGGCATTCTTGAAGGACAAATATGCAAGACTTATATGTGAAATATCAGGAACTATTATAAAGCTATCATAACTCAAATTGAGAGCATTGGTACAAGAATGGATATCTCCAATAGAATAGAACATGAAGTCCAGAAGCAGACTTGCACGTATGTGATCATAGGATTCATGAGAAAAATAGCCTGCAATGCATTATGGAAGAAGATGATTTTTTAATTAATGGTGGTGGGATAAGTGAAGATGTAAATGGAAAAACTATATATTGCCTTCTACTTCACACTGCGCACAAAAGTCAATTCCTGATGATTGTAGAAATAACCTGAAAGGTAAAACAATAAAGCTTGGAGTAAGCAATGCTTACTTAAACAGGAAATAAGCAAAAAAATTAACCATAAAAGAAAAAAAATGAGATAAACTTGATTATATTAAAACCAAGACCACCTGCTCACTAAAAGTGAGGTGGCAAACTATGAGTGGGAGAAAACAGACACACATACACATATGATTTCAAAATACTACAAAAGCAGAATGCATAAAGAAGTGTTATAAGTAAATGAGAAAAAGATGGACAGCTCAACAACAAACTAGACAGAAGGCTCACAAAAGAGGAGATCTAAAGAAACATATGGGAAATTGACTAAGTTCATTCATCATCAAGGAAATGTAAAATAGAGCCACTGTTGCAAAACACTACCCATAAAGATGGCTAAGATGAAAAAAAAGTAAGTTCTGGCAAGATTGTGTAAGAATAGGAAGTTTTATATATCTCTTGTGGGAAAATAAATTGGCATAACCACTTTGGAAAACTGGCAGTTACTATTAGAAGTGAATGTGTGTACAGCCTGTGATACAGCAAACGCATCCATAGGCAAATACCCAGTAAAAATGTGTGCATGTGTTCACTGAGAGACGTACTGCAATGATCATGTCAATAGTGCTTGTATGACAGATGAAAGTTGAAAAATCCCAAATGTCCATCAAAAACAAAATGGTTAAATAAATTGTGATGCAGCTATAAAATGACATGCTACATATGTATTTACAACTACGTATGAAACTGAACGAAACTCTTAAAGTTGAGCAACAGAACTCAGACACAAGAATATACATTCCATTTATATAAAATATAAAACCAGAACTAATCCGTGCTGTTAGAAGCCAGGAAGTTGATTACTACTGGGAATCTAGTAACTGGAAAGGAACACAGGGGACTTTTGGAGTGCTTCTTGATTTAGGTGAAAGTTTCAAGTGCGTGTTGCTTTTGTTTTGCTAATCCTTGCCAATGCATGCTAGGTGATTCTTGTCTCATGATGATTTTTGCTGGAATATTTTTCATCAGAATAGTTGGACATAAGTCAATTTCTGCTTATGTAATTGTTCAGTTTACTTTCAATATACCTACTTGTAATTATATTTTATTGAGTTTCTTCAAAGTGCCTGCTTCTCATGACTTATTTCTGGAGACTGGTTTTTCTCTCTGGTAGCTCTTCAACTTTCCGACAATGTCTTTCTGATAAAGTTCCATGTTATTTGTCCATTTGCCTCTCTAGTTTATAATCACCATTCTAACTTATTGACGGTGTTGCTCTGCCTTTCCATACTGTTACTGTACTGACTTAAGAGAAAGAGTGATTTCCTCACTGGTGCTGAATCGAGATTACACTGAACTTCACATGTGTTAAGATTTCAGTATTAACTGCTTCATGCCTTATGCCCAGGGATGACCATGCCATATGCAGCCAATCTGAATGCATGCTCCCATTGGCAGATGGAGTTCTCTTTTGTCAGTGGATTCATCATGCTAGCGTAACTCAACACCACTAAACATTAAACATGTCAAAGTATTCTTCTTTATTATTTCATATGCTCCAAATACACTGGTATCTATAAATTCAGTTTTTGAAGGCATTCTTTCAGGCAGAGAATTTGATTAGGTCGGTATGAAGTTATGATCCATTTGACACTTTGCTTTAACAGGTAGGTTTGGGGGGGTTATATTTTGCACAATTCTTCTTGTATAAAATTAACTCCTGGACACCAAAAATATCAAGTTCTGGACTTGCCAATAGGGGCTTTGTTGACGTCATTGAGGTTGCCCCACCCGCAGAGCCCAAAATCCAGCTTTCCACAGGCCCACAATGGAATAAGCAAACACTTATACACACTGAGTCAATGCTCCTAAAAGAGACAGCCAAGAAACCAGGATTCTCAGTGCCTTCCCAAGAAAGGAAATTTAGAGAAGAGGAATTCAGATGTCCAAGGGTTTTAATAAATATAATTGAGTGAATGGAAATTTTTACTTTGAGATAAATGTGGAGACCTGCCATGAAAAGCATGTTTTCCATTACCCTGCTGTTTCTATAAAGCAGGAAACATCAGTGAGCGTAGTCATCCTCCAACGACTTGTTCAGATTTGTACCTGACCTCTTCTACACAGTAGCTGCCAAGGAAACCTACATTGGTTTCCTATCATGTATTTTTATCACAATGTATGAGGCAAGCAGCAGCATGTCAAAATTGCTCTCTAGAGGGAGTGGTTATTTTTATTTCTTTTTTATTTTGCTTTTTCCTACAGTTCAAGCCCCTGTCAGTATTCCCCAGTGTGTATCAAGGTTGTCCATTTTCATTTCTAAATAAGGTCTTCACTAAAGATGTTCACCCACAACACGTCATCAAGCCCCCAGGGACTTTGAAATGCCCAGGCATGCAGAACCACAGAGCCATTCATTTTCAGCAACTGAGAGAGTAAGAACCAAATGAGGACCTGCTATACTCTGGTACAGAAGGGCTCAGGGGATCCACGCGATTAGTATAAACATATTGTGGTGAGACACCTCTCAGGCTTTATTTTGTATATGAACCTAGCCATTAGGCTCAACACACATTTATTAGACATCTGTGCTGTATCAGGTCACATCCAAGGCAGAAGGGCAATAAGGTAATACTCTTTTACAGCTTTACAGTTCCCAAAGCACCCTTCACATGTCTCATCTCAGCCAAGCTTGTGAAATCGAACAGTGCATAGATTGGTACTGCATTTCTATTTTGCAAATAAGGAACCTGATAATCTGAAAGACTGACTTACTTAAGATCAAAGAGTTATTAAATGAAAGATCTGGTACCAAAATCAAAGGATATGATTCTTCATTCAACGCCTATTTTGCTATCTCACTTTTTTTTTTTAACGCACTGCCACATGGTATTTAATTGGAGGGTGCTTGGGACCCTTGGTGAATTCTGACAGAGAGAGATACTACTTTTCTTGCTTGTATTGATTCTTTATTGCTAATGCCACGAAGAAGATGAATCATAAAGTTCATGCTATCATTGCTTAATTTTAAGAGATAATTTCATCTCTATTTAATAGTTTCCCCAAATTATGTTTTTATTTGCATGCGGTTCGCTTTGTTGAATCAGATGCTAGGCCAACAAAATGAGTAAGAATTACAATTCTGCATATATTTGGAGTTTGTGAATGGCCAAAGTACATATATTCTGTTGCAAATATTTTGACTTTGGTTACATCCAATTTGGCATTGAATTCTAAATGGTCTTATATCCTATATTTGTTTCTAATCATACTACAAATTCCTAGAGGAAAGCAACCATATTACGGCTCTGGGAATGTGGCCAAGACTAACAGTATTTGCTGAATGGAATTTAAATTATGGCTGACCCTGCTACTCCCTAAATAGGAAGCATCAGAGCTAATGATTAAGCATGAGACTAGAGCAAGAGAAACCATGGTGAGAGATTTGGTTCCACCTCAGATCGCGGGAAAATTACATCATCAGCTTAGCCCAAGGCCCTCATTAAAAAAATCAGGATGTTAATGGCCATCTCTTAGGGTCCTTGTAAAAATTAAATGAGAAGCTTGGCATATAGTGTAAATGTACCAAGTGCTATCAAGACCACTTGCAATTATCAAGACTACTTTCTGTGATCTCTCCAGAAGTCCTTCTGTCTTCTTCTGTATTAATGTAATGTTTCTTTTCACTTTCATAAACAGAAAGGTCACAGTTCCAGAGCAAATCCACCACAAAAGACCTTATGTTTGCTGAAAATAATTGATCACATTTTCGCAATAATGCTGGCTGCATAGCAGAGAGACTTTATTCTTTTCTCTCAATTTTATCTCATTTTACTTTGTACTAATGTTGGTTAATGAATAATAGTTGCATCAAATTAGATATTGCTTTGAATAATCAGATTCATCTTGACAAAGCTATGATAAATTAATTATAACTATAGGAAATAAAATTTTTTAGAAGACATAAAACAGGACTCCAAATGTTTCATACAATTTTCTAAACTGGGTTTGTTAAATATTGTCCATATTTATCAGAGAGGTAAAATTAACCCCAGTTTTGAGGGATATGATAAGGCATAAAAACTTAACCAGATGACCTCCTCAGGATAATAATAAACAAAATGAAAATTAGAGCACTAGCCATTCATTACCAAAATCTAAAGAACCAACAATAACACTAGGTACATTGTTTCAGAACACTGAGGTTTTTTTTTTCTTTTTGGGTACCAGGGATCGACCTCGTGACCTCGTGCATGCCTCACAGGTGCTTGTACCACTGAGCTAAATCCCTGGCCAAAACACTGAGTTTTTAAAAGCTAATTGTCATCTGTGTATTTGATTCCTAAAGCTAAGAATTTTAAAGAATTGATGAAAAAGGCCTGCTAGTTCTTCCATTACACAATTATGGCCACCCTTTTTCAAATTTCTCAGCTTTCTCATTTATTCTTTGAGCTGAATTATCATTTACCAGTGAGATTATGAATGGCATTGATTCTTTATATTTTCCTTTATCTTGCAGTTTTCTGCTATAAACACATGGGTAATTTTCAACTTAGGAAAAAAGATGCTTACTTATTATTTTTCTTTTTCTTAATCATTGAAAACAAGTGGCAGTGTGGAGTAGGGAAGCATGCCATCTTCCCAAGAATGGCTTCAGAATACACCTGGTGGGGGCATGGGCCAGTAGTGCAATGGATAACATTTCTGACTACAGATCAGAAGAATATACCTGTGGACAGGACTTGGAACTGCTGGGGATGGATCTCAACCAACAATGTTTGCATTATTATTTATTAGTTAATGTTATTCATTAGGTAATTATAATTATATAGTATGCAATTATATAACATATTATATAGAATATTATATGCTATTGTGTATTATACAATACATGATTTATTATATTGTTATTATTATTAAGAATGTGCCTGCGGAGAAGGCTCCTAACTGTTGAGGGTGAATCTCAACCAAGGATAGAGTACCAAATCTGGGAATGTGGACTGTTGGTTAATCGGAAGTATATGTCTTGCCGGGCCTGGTGGTGCACGCCTGTAATCCCAGCACTCGGGAGGCTGAGGCAGGAGGACTGTTGTGAGTTCAAGACCAGCATGGGCTACAAAGTGAGCTCAAGGCCAGCCTGAACGGCATAGTGAGACCCTGTCTCAAAAAGACAAGGGCTCGGAATTTAGCTCAGCAGCCTAAGCCCCTGCCTGACAAGCACGAAGGTGTGAGTTCAATCCTTGGTGCTGCAAAAAAAGAAGGAGGACGAGGAGGAGGAGGAGGAGGAGGAGGAGGAGGCGGAGGAGAAGAAGAAGAAGAAGGAGAAGAAGAAGAAGAAGAAGAAGAAGAAGAAGAAGAAGAAGAACTATATGTCTTTTATGTGCCTCGTTTTGGTCAGGTTTGTGTGGCTATAATGCTACTTATGCATCACTGTAATTCTCAGACTAAAAAATGGTGCCTGACACAGAATAGATTCATAGTAAATCAGGATATATCTCACTTTCTGCCTGAGAAGGTAGAAAAGAATTGATCTTCTCCGAAACTAGAGTAGCTGACTGTTAAGCACAAATTACAATGAAGCAGAAACATTGTGCTCATTACTTTAGTCAATTAGAAAATTTCACTGTACCTGTTCTTATCACAAAAGTATTGTAGAATAAAAGAATATACAGCATTTTAAAAAGTACTATGATGATAGAGGAATATACACTTTCAGTGATTTATGCATTCTATAGAATTCATGCACATGAATAGGCATGTTTTTGTTTTACAAAATTTGAGATCCTACCATTTTGCAACTTTTTGTAATGTCACCAGTTCTTTCCCTTCTACATTATTTGGAATAGCAATTTAGCATGACTTCAGATGGATGTACACCAATTTATCTACCCACACCCCTGCTGTACATTAAGATTATGCCCATTTTTTCTACTATAAATGATACTCCAATGAACATGTGATATCCAGTTACAACCAAATACATAATGCATTAGAGACCACTCGACTTTCGAACTCTTGCCCTGAGTTGTTCCTGAAGAACCAGTGGGACTGGCATCACTCACAGCAGGAAGAAGAGCAGTAGCCCAGGTACCAGTGCGGTGCTGACTGACCAAGATGGAGAGATAAAACCAGAACGGCTCTCAGTGGTGAGGCCTGCTGTCAACAGTCTATGTCTTGGGCAACAGAGGACATATTGACACCAAAAAATCAAGTTAATATTTTGAAGTTGAAAGCCATTTTAGAAATTATCAGTTCCCATATCCTCAATTAACTCCTGGTGATTATGAGGAGGCGAAATGATTTCTGCTCAAGATTAGCTCTGAGATAGCCTCACCTCATGACATGGAAGGTTTCCATAATCATAGTTATGTTATACATTTTTAATGGGAGACTGGACAAACGAGACTTTGGACCCTACTGCCAGGTTCTAAGTTCAAGCTCAAGGAAACTAACCCGTAAGCAGAGCAACCCATCCAAACTTTGAAATCGTTAAGTGGAAGAAGCCACACACAGATTGAATCCTATGATTCCACTTATGTGAATGTCCAGAACTAGCAAATCCTGAGAGATGGGAGGTTGCTGCCTGCCCACAGCTGTAAAGAAAGGGAGTGTGAATGACTGCTTAATAGGTATAGGGCTTCTTTTTGAGGTGATGAAAATAATCTGAGTTTAGATAGAGGTGACAGTTGCACAATATTGAGTATACTAAAAAGCACTGAATTTTAAAATGGTGAATTTTATGTTATATGAATATTATATCAATGAAATTAAAGAGAAAACACCATATACAGCCCATGTTAATGAAGATAAGTGATCAATAGGGTCAGTAAGTGGGGACTGCTTAAAGAGCTGCTCCACTGTGGGCTCCCCCCAACTTTGCCATTTCCAGTCAAGTAAAGGGAGCTTCCAGAGAAATAAGCCACAAGATGACATGTCTCCTGGAATTCAGAATACAGGGGTTGGAGGCTGAGTCTTCCCTAAAATGTCTCCACATAGTAAGGGACATCAGATGGGGTAAAAGATCTGGTTCCATAACAAATCCTGGGCAATTCACAAAAAACGACTGGAGCACAGCAAGGACAGACTGCCACAGGAGCACTTACAGAGCTGATGCAAAACCGGTTGTTCCCTGTGGGCCAAGATTTAAATCCCACTGTGAGAACCTCACTAACAGGGCTGTCCACCACATGTGAGATCTCTGCCACATGTGAGAGAGTTTTTGCGTGCAGAGCTAGGGACCTCAGTGAGTACCATCGCCAAGGGACATTCAGGATGTTCCAGGCTAAAAAAAGCACTGATACCCACTGGTGCTCCAATTATATTGGATTGCAGGACACCTGCTAGAATTCAATAGGATAAAGAACGTGAAAGACAGTCATAGGATATAAAGTGCAACTACAGTGTTATTAGTAAAAATGACTCACAATCACTCAACTACTACTCTTATAATTCCTTGTCTTGTATCTCTAATAATCTTTGAATACAATCTGAGAAACTCTAAAGGGCTACAAGAACCCTTAGGATTTCATCTATTCAAATCACTGCTTCCAGCAGTAGTTACTTCTAAACTCAGAAAGACACTCACTTTACTGCACCTGTTTCAGCATACCAGATTCAAGTCATGTCAAGTGTCAACACACTCTCCACTGTCCATCACAGTCATATTGAATGGCCAAACACACCAGCAGATTATACCACGTGGAAGAGGCCAGAGCAGTATCTGTCCTATCTTAAACTCCTGAAAAGGCAACTCAACCATTTGTCTTGGTACACATTCCAGGTTGGAACCCTGGAAGAAACATCTCTATTCCATTTCATCTAAATCCTTCAAATGGAACGTCTAGGTCATTCCAGTCCATTCCATTTTCAAATAACTCAGAGCATAGTTGTTTACCATCTGGTTTATAGGATTACAGCCTGCTGCAGGGCTGCAGTGAGCAGTAAATGAAATAATGCATGTACAACACACAGCTCAGGGTTTGGCACATAATAATGGCCCAATTATATTTACTAACACCATCCCTGTATGTGTTAGCACTCTACTAGTCACAAGTGACACAAGTGCTCTATTTAAGCAAAAATTTAAGCAAAGAGAAAAAAAAAGAAGGGGAGAGGGTAAAGGAAAAGTAGAATGTGCAATGGCTTTCAGGGCCTGGTTCCAGGACCCATGTGATCTTTATAATACAGCTCCTCTTTCTCCCTTTCCCTCTCTGACTTTCAGACATGCTCTATTAAGTGTAAAGGGCAAGAAGACAACCAGATTAGGTGGGGTAAGCCACATCCTTTTGGGGGGCATGCCTTAAACACCTAGAAGAGATTCTTCTTTAATCATTTCATTCATTAAACATTTATTAAATGCCTACTGTCAAGCAGGGTTCTGGGAGCTGAGACTGGAGTAGCAACCAAGATAGATAAAACCGCTGCCCTCATGGGATGTACTTGCTAGTGGAAAGAAGGTGCCACGTATGAGTAGGCTTTGAGTCTTCAAACATTCACGTGCTGAAAGGCTGGGTCTCAGTGCAGGGGTGTGCAAGTTGGGCCTTGTTCAAGGTAGTTAGTTCACATGAAGGAATCGCCCTCAGAAAGGTCTAATATAGTTATCCAGGGATCCCACTTACTAGAGAGAGCTGCTATAAAAGGGATAAGCCTAGCTCCTCAATCCCCCTGGCTTCCAGTCCCACTCTGCGGTCTCCTCCTGCCCTGATGACACTGATCATGTATGAGCAGCCTAGGGGCTCCTCAGACACTGGACAGATGAGGGCAACTTGATCTTGGACTTTCAGCTTCCAAAACTATCAACTCGACAAACCTTTTTCATTAGACAAAGTGCTCACCCTCAGGTATTCTGTTATAACAGAAAATGGGCTAATACAGAGGGGATCAGTTAGAAGATGAAGACATTTAAAGGGATACCAGAAATATAAAAATGTCCTCAACAAAATGATGTCAACAATAAGGTCAAATTAGCTTTCTCTTTTCCAAGTTAGTAAACTCATGTCTCTTACATATCTTTCCTTGACAAAGGTGAGAAACACCATCAGGTCTTCGAATGCTTAACTAGGCCTAGCTGTTGATTCTGAGATGCATAATGTTTCTATGATGTGCCTGCAACTATAGTAACATAACCTTCTGTTTCCATTTTTTAGTCACTTAATCTTTTTTAGAATATTTTATACAAAATCAAGGGTTTTCTTTTGCCTTCATGAGTTCCTTGGATAGGACGTTAGTTGTTTAGTAAAACACTGCAAAAATCTGGTCATTTATTAGTCATTTAAAAAGTATTTCTCTGGGTAATTTTAACTCTTTATGTGCTAACCCGTCTAACCAGTTAATCAGTAAAAATGTAGGCCTAAAGACCAAGCTTTTGGAGAACTCCAAGAAGTCTGACCTAGCAGGAGACACATTTCAATCGCTACTTCCTTCCTGGAAGTGAAGAATGTTTGATGAAGCATTTCACGCTTCATTTTCGTGATTAAAAACTGTTCATGACACCGAGCTTAATCTGAACCAACTTGCCTCACTTGGAAGCACCTTGTTTAACCAGTGCTACTCGGTGTTTATTCCGTGAACAAGCTAAATTAACAAGCACACGATTTCATTTAAACCTGGACCTGGTCTAACAGACCTGTACTACCACAACAATGGACAATTTTCATTAAATTCAAAGTCGCTCAAGTGTGTGTGTGGGGGGGCAGAGTGGGGTAATGGGTTGCCATCGTCAGCCGTTTTATTTTTTAAGTAATATTATAAGCTATGTGCCCTGTTCCACCTCTTTTCTCAATTTATGCTGCTTGTCCTTTGGCTTCCCTAACCCTTCGGCTGTAGTTAGAATCCTTTGTTAGCACAGTAATTTATTTCTTTTAATCCGGATATAACAGCCAAATGGGTCATTTGGTTCAGTCAAATCCCATCGTTAAATCTTGGAAATAAAAATCGAAAAAAAGCTCATCAGCTTCATGCCCTCTACCTCATTTTGCACGGCCTTGTGCAGGGCGCACCTTCTCTTGCTTGCTGGACCAAAGTCGCTGGAGACTGGTAGCTGCCTGGCCTCTGAGGAAGGGACAAAGTCCCTCTGCGTGGACACCCCTGCGGGATCAGTGCTTGTCCAGCGGGGGCCGCTACCACGTTTGCTAAACGAAAACAAAACGGTCTGGCACGAAAATTCTTCCAAAAGGTTAATGCCCTTATCTTTGCATTCTGGCCTGCAGGTCAGCGACAAGCCCGCCGTCCTGCGCTCCTGCTTCAGAAACTGGGCGCTGTCCTGACTCAGAGAAGGGACAGAACTTCCCCGGGAGCTGAGCGTTGTCCCCCGTCTCAGGCCCTTCGCCCACGCAGAGACCCGGGTCGCACACAGCAAACGCGCGTGCACCCCCTCCCCCAAACGTGGGCCCAGACGAAGGCTGCTTCTGTTTGTTCAGTAAACCTTTAAAGCCAACTGCACTTAGCGCCAAAACACCTGCGTGATCCTTGCCCCAAAACAAAGCGCACAGACGTCAGTGAACTGCGAGAGCGCGGCCGGACCAAGGGGCCCCCAAGGGTGCGACCCCATCCCTCAGGGCCGGGCGTCTCTCCCTGCACCTTCCCGACCTCGCTACCACCCGGGCTGGGGCAGGACAAACGGACGCGTCTTGCAGGAGAGTGGGTGGGCGCGTCCTCACCCTGTAAGCGCGTCGGCCCTCGGGTGTGGACCCTCGCTGCTAGGCCGCTCAGTGGGTCGGGCGGGAGCGGCGCGGCGGGGCGGGGCGGGGCGGGGCGGGGCGCGGCGGGGAAGGGCGGGGCGAGGGGCGCCGGCCGCCGCTCCGATTGGCTGCGCCCTCCCCCCACCCCGGCCGCGCGCCCCCCGCCGAGCGCCTGGCGGCTCAGAGCAGCAGCTTCGCGCAGGTTCCCGCAGGAGGGAGGACGCGCAGGGGCGGGACCGGCCTCCCCGGCCCGCACCCGAGCCCCGGCGCGCGGGAATAAAGCCTGGGCGGCGGGCGGGGAGTCCCGGGCCCTGCAGCCTCTCGAGTGCGGAGAGGCGGGGCGGGCCCGACCCTCTACCCACGACCCTGCCCCTGCCCCTGCCCCTGCCCCTCGTCCTCGGCCCCTGGAGCGGGGCGCCCCGCACGCGGGCCTTGGCTGTACCTGCAGCCGTGCAATGACAGGAGTCCGAGAGAACCGAGTGGAACCGGCGGTGAGAGCTGCTGCTCCCGGGCTGGCCGCTGTCGCCGCGGCTGCTTGAAAGTCCTCAAAGTTGGGAGTCAGCGAGAGGCTGCCGCCCGCCGGGAGCAAGAGGGAAAGAACTCGGAAGGTGTAAAAGTGGCCGCCGCCAGACAGACGGACGGACGCGCAGACCTCGGAAAACATCGCCGTGGGCAGCCCGTCCGCGGGGCGCGTGAGGCTTCGCGGGGCGCGTGAGGCTTCGCTGGTCTGTGAGTTGTCTTCTGGACTTGTGCCTTTCTTAGTATTTCCTTTTAATTGTTTATAGGATGCGTTTGTGTGTTTTTCCTCTGTTGGAGTTAACGCAATATACATCGTTTTATAAAATTAAGTTTCTGATGGTGAGATGATTCTATTGAGAGAATGCGCCTGCAAAAGGAGGAGTAACCTAGCAGCGGGGATGGGGGAAATTCATTTATCATTAGAAAGACAACATAGGGCTCTACGGTGTGAACTGAACCAATTTCAAAAGTTACTGGAAAGAAAGTACTGAATGACTCTTAAGGATTAGCAGGTTGGTGCTTTACTTATGCTTTCCCCCTCATTTTAAGTATTAATTGTTTACCAGATTGAATGGTGGGAGGCCGAGCTGCTGAAAAAGCTCCTGGAAGAGACCCAGAGGCGACCATAATGTCTTTGCGGCTGCACGCACTGCCCACCCTGCCAGGAGTCGTCAGACCGGGTTGCAGAGAGCTGCTGTGCTTGTTGGTGATCACCGTGACCGTGAGCCCTGGCGCCTCTGGTGTGTGCCCCACGGCTTGCATCTGTGCCACGGACATCGTCAGCTGCACCAACAAAAACCTGTCCAAGGTGCCGGGGAATCTTTTCAGACTGATTAAGAGACTGGATCTGAGCTATAACAGAATTGGCCTTCTGGATTCTGAGTGGATTCCGGTGTCGTTCGTCAAGCTGAACACTCTTATTATTCGTCATAACAATATCACCAGCATCTCCGCTGGCAGTTTTTCCACAACTCCAAATCTGAAGTGTCTTGACTTATCATCCAATAAGCTGAAGACAGTGAAAAGTGCTGTGTTCCAAGAACTGAAAGACCTGGAAGTGCTCCTGCTTTACAACAACCACCTTTCCTATCTCGATCCCTCAGCGTTTGGAGGGCTGTCCCAGTTGCAGAAACTCTACTTAAGTGGAAACTTCCTCACCCAGTTTCCTATGGATTTGTATGTTGGAAGGTTCAAGCTAGCGGAACTGATGTTCTTAGATGTTTCTTATAACCGTATCCCTTCCATACCAATGCACCATATAAATTTAGTGCCAGGAAAACAACTGAGAGGCATCTACCTACATGGAAACCCATTTATCTGTGACTGTTCCCTGTACTCATTACTGATCTTTTGGTATCGGAGGCACTTTAGTTCCGTGATGGATTTTAAGAACGATTACACCTGTCGCCTGTGGTCTGGCTCCAGGCAGTTCAGTCAGCTGCTTCTGCTCCAAGATAGCTTTATGAATTGTTCTGACAGCATCGTCAATGGTTCCTTCCGTGCACTTGGCTTTATTCATGAGGCTCAGGTAGGGGAAAGACTGGTTGTTCATTGTGACAGCAAGACTGGTGATGGAAACACAGATTTTGTCTGGGTTGGTCCAGATAACAGACTGCTGGAGCCAGAAAAAGAGATGGAAAACTTTCATGTGTTTTACAATGGAAGTCTGGTGATAGAAAGCCCTCGTTTTGAGGATGCTGGAGTATATTCTTGTATTGCAATGAATAGGCAACGCCTGTTAAATGAAACTGTGGATGTCACAATAAACGTGAGCAATTTCACTGTAAACAGATCCCATGCTCATGAGGCATTTAACACAGCCTTCACCACTCTTGCTGCCTGTGTGGCCAGTATTGTTTTGGTACTTTTGTACCTCTACCTGACTCCGTGTCCCTGCAAGTGTAAAACCAAGAGACAGAAAAATATGCTAAACCAAAGCAATGCCCATTCTTCCATTCTCAGCCCTGGCCCTGCTAGTGATGCCTCCACTGATGAAAGGAAGGCAGGTGCAGGTAAAAGAGTGGTGTTTTTGGAGCCCCTGAAGGATACTGCAGCAGGGCAGAATGGGAAAGTGAGGCTCTTTGCCAGTGAGACAGTTATAGCTGAGGGCATCTTGAAGTCCACAAGGGTGAAATCTGACTCGGATTCAGTCAATTCAGTGTTCTCAGACACACCTTTTGTGGCATCCACCTAATTGTGTGCCTGTATTTGTATGATATCATAATTTAATCTTTCCATATTTAACCGTGTGGTCTGCAAAATAAATAGCAGGGCAGAAATTGTGTTGTTTTGTTTGTTGAGATAAAACCAAAATGACCTCTTAAAAAAGTTAATAGGAAATTGAGTAAAGCACTTTGGTTCCTCAGTGTGCCAGAGAAAGATGGAGCTGTTTTCCAAAGTCTAAGTTCTAGATAACAATGTCTTAGTCTTTAGCATCATTGATAACCTTAAAGCTGGCCCAAAAGTGATATATGATTGACATTTTTTCCCTTTATTCAGTACTCGTAAAAGAAAAAATGAACTCTATGTATTATTAGTCTTTAAAAATATACTTTGCTAATTTATGAGGACCAAAGTTAAGTCAGTTTTAAAAAAAAGCACTAGTACCCCATTTCATTTTATAAAGATGTAGAAGGAAGAATCAAGCAAAATTATAAAACATAAAGTTAGATTTGGGAATTATTCAGCCAAAATTACATTTCAGACACGAGTGAACTAATTGCACTGATCAAATTTGCTGGATAATGTCACATCGTATATAGGGTTCAGTAAGTAGTACAAGACTTTTTACTTTTGTTTGACTTTTTTCCATTCTGTACATTTTCTCTGTATCCTGTAGAAAAGATCTCTTTGGAAAATTTAAAGTAAGTCGTCATTGTTTGTTGACAAGAATATGTGTCAACCCCCAAATGTCTGAGTAATTTAAGCTTTTATTCTAGCACACTATTATTTGTTCATATGCTTCTGTGTATATAAATCTTAAATTATGTGAGCTACTAAATAGACCCTACTGTATTGTGCTTTGGACATTTAAATTAATGTAAATATATGTATTCCGTGACTCACTGTTTTGTTTTATCTGGCTATTTCAACATGTAAATCTAACTTGTTTCATGTGATCAGATTGTGCTATTTTGTGTTAAGCACCACTTATAGCAAATATCTCTCCAAAATTCTTGTAGTTACAATGGAGAGTTTATCTGGTAGAGGGGAAAAAAGGCTTCAGTGTGTTCTATACCAATATATACTTTCTATATCACTTTTTACTCTCCTACTATACATTTCAACCAGATTAGAAGATACTTAAATCTCAGTTTTGCAACAAGTGAGAGCCTAGGAGTCCTTAATAGTCTTCTCTCTGCTATAGAGTGACATAGGTTTCCTCAGCTGTAAAATGAGGGTTTCTGACCAGATGGTTTTTAAGTTTCCTCCTCCTACTGTCACTGATGATTTCCTGGTGACCTTAGCCCCATCGCAGACTCCCAGAGGCTTTCTGAAAAGGTGCCATATACTGATGGAAAACAGCACTAGCATAAACACTGTTACAGGGACGATTCCACTCTTCAAGTCCAGTTCCTTGCTTGTCTCAGGTTTGAAGGAGTCTCCGAGATGGTTGCGGGTTGTCTGAAGTGGGGCAGTAAATACGTGACAGGGATAAAAGGAAAGAACCCAACTTAAGCATTCTCCCTGGAAAGATAAGGGGCTCAAAGAATGGCATGGAGAGGGAACAAAGAAATTAGACCAAAGAGTGATCAACAAGCGGTAAAGGAGAACCAAGAATTGATTCTGGGGCTAAGAGAGATTTTTAAAGAGGTTGGTGTGAGTAGCAATGACACACATACTACAGAGAAGTAGATGAGGTAGCAGGTGGGCTACTATCATTGGCAGTGGTCATTTTCTGGAAAGTGTCAGTAGTAATAATAATAGACATCGTGAGAGCTCCCTAAATGCCAAACCAGGCTCTCCATGTGGACTCTGGTCAGCAAGGGCATTAGGGAGAAAGTGACCCGAAAGGTCTCCTTTAAGGCATGGGATGCAGACTGACTGCTCAGTAGCACTGAAAATTTCTGACTTCATGATGTTAAAAATTGCTACCCCTTCTTCTTATTTACTGACCTTACCCTTTAAACAAGATCCACCAGAACCAGATTTTACAAGCAAGCATTTTAAGTCTACTTACTGATAAGAGGTCTATGATTTATATGACCTTGGAATTCACCGTCTTTTCTTCCTTCACATTTAGAGAAAACAGACTGAAAAGATGCTGAGATTTGCTTAGGATCACACAGTTAAAATCACAAGTACTACACCTGTCCTGGCAATGAGCAGGGCTACCTGCAGGTTGAGTTTGGTAAAGCTGGTGCCCCCACCAAGGAAGCTGTAGAGAAAATCCCTGAATTATTCAGTCTTTCTGGATGAGAGCTCTAAAGTCCTCACATCCTTAACTCTAGGAAATGGGTGCTGCACTTGACAGAGAAACATGGACAGTGCCAGGTGTTAGTAGAGTTCCGTCACAGTGGTCCTAGTCCTAGTTAAAGGATAGGATGGGCTGAGATAGAAACCAAGAGACTTACAATCAAAAGCAAAAGAAAATAGAAAAAATCCTAAATGCTGAAACCAAAGCTGTGTTTTGAGCAAACGTAGGAAGGCATAGTAATTAAAAATCACACGACTGAATGTTATAGTGTGGAATTCTAAGTTCTTAGGTGTATCAATTTTTTAGTAGGAGCCTGGCTTCATGTATTTTAAATATGAGAAGGAAATTAATTTGTGCTTTAAAAATTTGTCTCACTCAAAGCTTTTTATATGATCGTCGTTTGAGTAATAATGTGGATTTACATAACTTTGTTGTTCTTTTAAGCCATTTGGTATTTTTCATTCCATAGTGGTAAGAGGTGGAGACTCATTGGAGGAATCAGGCAACACAGAAGTGAAATTTTCCTGAGCTTAGAGTATTTTTCCACTGTAATGACACTAAATCCACTATTTTTTATTATTTATGCTAATATGTAGTTAATTATAAGTTGTATTTTTAATATGCTTTTAAGATTTATAACATGAAAGAATGGCCTGAAAGATTTTCTTATGTATACTCAACTTCTGCATTAATTTTCACTGTTGGCCTGGACACATCTCCATATATTCATTTTTAACTTTACTTGTTTGGATTATTTGGGGAAAAAACCTGATTTTTATTTTTGTAAATAAATATTTTTCCTAAAATGCCAATCCGAGAGGTATATAGGTAGAACTTATGGAGGTAGATGTGTAAAAAGAACAGGAAGACACTCTTTAAATTCTGAAAGATATTTGATTATGCATCATCTTATGAAATACTGTTAAAAAGGATGCAGCCCAACCATCCTCCAACATCACTGGGTTTTCCTTTGCCATCTCTGCTGCTTGCTAATTGCTCCCTTCCAGTGCCACTGGGTTTACTAGGTGATCTAGCAGTTGATCCCAAACCAGGCTTCTCAATAGACTTTCCGGTAAAATGTAATCACCAAGGGTTTGCAGCAGCTTTATACTCTTAACGGAGACTTTAAGAGTACTTTATAGTCTTAACAGAGACTCTGACCTGGGAAGTTGGGGTAGACCTTGCCCATTGTATTTTTAAAAAACTTTACCATGTAATTCTGCTTCTATCAATTTTGATGAAACACGTTCTGCAATGGGACCACCACAAATTTTTGTGTTTGTGGCTATATTGAAATACATTCTTATTACTGACTAACAATTAATTATTAATAAAAGAAGAATCTTGTATCCCTTAAAAATTCTAAGATACTAGAAAAAACACAAAACAAGTTTTGTTCTCTGACACTAAGGTAAATTGTTGGCTATAATTTATGATTATATTTTCTAAGTACAAAATCTGAAATTACTTTGAGATGACTAAATTCATGATTGTTTCATTTTTAATGCTATTTTTAGTTTTCAAGCAGCTATACTAGATCAGATTTGCAACAATGAACTTTGAAGCCTTCACATTTGATTAGATCACAGAAAGATATATTCCAAGGATATTTTAGTGCAGATTTTATCTACAGAAATCCAAACTTGTTTTTCTAGGACATTGGAATAATATTTTTTAAAGAGAGCACTAAGACTCTTTCCACAATTCTTTTATCTTTCCCTGCCTAAAAGACAGTCCCCAAGCCCATGTTACTTATTTAATAGAATGATGATTAATTTGTCCTTGTAAATATTATTAGATGATAATAAATAAAAAGAACTTAATATCTTATAATAACCTCTTGAAAATTTAGAAAACTGCTTAAATTGTTGTTGTTGCTTGTAGATAGATTCTAGGGGAGGTAGCCCTTTTGTAGTAAGGATCAGAATATAGAGAATATGGATAAATAGACACTTTGTAAACTGTGAAATGTACAAACAGTATGTATACTGACTCTCTTAACCGCCTACTAAATACCAGGCTTACTGAGAGAGAAATAGTGTTTGGTTTCCTTCCTTATCACAGCAACCTTGAAAGATGGGAACTATTACCCTGATACAGGTAGCAAAAGAATCTCAAAGAGAAAAAAATAATTTTCCCAGGTGATTCAACGAATAGGCTGTTTTTATCATGATTATCACTTCAAAACTATCTCCTTACAATACTCATAGAGGTATTTTGCCAGTGGAGTGATTTTGTGAAGCATGAGTCAGAAGTAGATTTTCTGCAAATGTAACAATGTGAATAAATTGATGCTGTGTTGAAAGATTGGAAGCTCCTAAGCCATAATAAATGATGTTGAAAACAATATATCACAAGTAGTAAAACTAAAAACCCACCTAAGAAGACTTGGATTGAATAGACCAGGACTCCGCTAGTCTGTTGGCTCTTTTTAGCCTCCTTCTACTTCACACATGAAATTATTCAGTATGCAAAATAAATGTTTGCTTTTACCATTATAAACTGTGTATCAAAATATCTAAATGAATGATTCACTGATATTTTTAAAAATAAAAATAACTCGAATGTATAAAATGATAAAAATACTAGCAGAAAGAGACCTGAGAAGTTTTTTAAATTTTCAGAAAAGGGGTAGAGACAAATTCAGACCTCATGGGAAATTTTTCCAACCAATTTTAGAATTAGGTTTCTCAAGATAATTCCAAAATTATTTCTTCAGGTGACCTCAGCAGTTCACATGATTAAAAGACGATTGCAGAGTATTAAATATATCTTTAGAGAATGATGTAGTGGTCATGGGATCCTGGTGTCATAGACTCATAGGAGGAAGGGTCGTCACTTTGGTGATGAATGGCCGGTAGTATCTAGGAACAGCTTATTGAGCATTTCTGGACACTGTGACTCCCATAAATGATACACAATATCTATGCTGTTCTCGCAGAGGACATTACATTACAGAGAAAGTAATAAACCTAAGGCAATTAAGAGTCATTAAAGCAGTTGATATGCCTGCTAGGGACTATAATGGTCCAAAAGAGGTGAAAAAGAAAGATAATTGGCAGAGACCTTGCCTTAACCAAGGGGCTAATGTGACACAGACCGGGGTACTAAATAATTATCCCAGAAATGCCTTGAAAGTTGCCTTAGCTGGGATCCTTACTAAGGTAAGGATTTTAGGGAGGTGATGCAAGCTAGTTAATTGTTCTCAAATTAATATCAATCATTCTGTTTAAAAATCTACTGTTGTACATTATCATTTTAATTCAATCTAGCGAAAGAGGGACCTTAAAATTTCACACTGTTTATACTCACTTCCATCACAGTTAGGATGAAGCTGTTTATATCTGTCTTGAGAAAGAACAGTAATAGCAAAACATGTAAACCTTATCCAAAGGGGCTTTATATGTTTTGTCTATGAAAAAGTTATTATTTTTATATCTGTTTTACATATGGATGGATGAACTAAGGTTTCAATATATTAAATGATTTGCCCAAAGAACATGTAGTAAAGGAGTCGTTGTCTCTGCTTTAGTAAACGAAACTATAATACTTTTTATCTCCACTGAGAAGGCTTTGGTCACCCTCAGCTCCCAAACAAGTTCACTAAGTTGCCTAGGCTGACGTTGAACTTGAGCTTCTCCTGCCTAAGACTCTCTTCCTGCTGTGCTCTGGTTCTGTTTACAAAACTGTACTCTACCACAATCCTGGCAGTTCACTGCTTTGGTCTTCATTCAGTATTGGCTTTTATTCTTCTGCTTCCCTTTACATCCCCCGTTTTCCTGACCCAGATCCTCAACTTCTAGAGAATATGGTTTCTATCTCTTTATCTAGCACCTAGTATGTAGGAGGTGTTTGCACACTTTCGCATTTCAATTACATTCATTCATCTATTCTTTCATTCACTCAACAAACAGTGTTGAGTTCCTAATATGTGCCAGTCCTTGTACTTAACTTTAAAGATCAATAATGATCAGCTGCCCCTTAATTTCCAAGAAGAGGCAGAAATATAACTTTGTCGTGAGGTAAGTACCCCCATGTAAAAATGTTTCAAGATAGGGAGGTAAAAGAAAGATTCCTGGAGGAAATACTGCTTGCATGGAGGCTTCACAGAGAACTCTTAAGTCTGGAGATGGCCTGTGTACTTTCTACAGCTAGACAAGCAGACATAATGAAAGCAAGACTGTGAATGTTCCCCAGGTCCATGGAGATGCAACTAAAGTGACTATCAGGAAACCAGGGCCCTGGCTTCTGCAGACCTGCCTTCTAATGAGGCCCTTTGGTAGTTTGATCACTAGACCATTGGATGGGGTCCAGTGTGAAATTTCCTCCGTTCACATTCCTCTGTCTCTGCACTGCTATTATAGCTGCAATATATTCCAATTTCATAGCTCCACGAAGCCTCCCTTCCATAGGAGGAAATGCACAAAATTGGCTCATGTGAATGTTTAGAGTATATTTTGCTAGGCTAAAATGAGTTAGAAAAATTAGCTTCTCTTGTGTAACAGTATGGGCTTAACACGATAATGATGAAATAATCCTACTTAATTCAGTTACCACTCTATAGACCAAGCAATGTCTTAGGGCTAATGTTTACCTAAGCCTCACTGTAATTAAATTTACATTGCTAGTCCAGATATTGACTTGATTAAGATGAGTTTATAAGAGTGAATGATTCAGGTGGGAAGAGACACAAATATGTGTTTTCTAATGGGAAAGAAAAATACCTGCAGAATTAAATTCCAATATTAACTGGATATTGAGTGTTTGTGTGCATTTTTGCCCTAATTCTACCTGGTTAAATGCTTCTCCAAAGCGTTTGTACTTGAGTGAATCTTGCTTAAAGTCTAGGCTTTAAGTAGAGCTATTGCATACTTTAAAAAAAAAACTCTATTCTTTCAACTCTATTCCTTTTTCCAAAAAAAGTATCTTGCCAGAGGGGCAAACACAATAAAATATTTCTTATGTGAAAGCCTAAAAGAAGTTGTTTATTTTTTATTTGTTCTCGTTTTTTAATATTCATACTTAATTACAACCTTAGGGAAGCCTTTAGCTCTCAATCTGACCTACTTCAAATCAGTAGAGGAAAATAGCAAATATCTCCCCTTGGCAACCATTTATAGTACCTTTGACTTTCTCAAAGCCAAGAGGAAATAAGTGCTTAATCCTGGGCCAAGTTTGTCAGGAGCTGTTTGTGTTAATAAATCTTATTCATATAAGAATTGAATTGGAAAAGCCTATCATTGATTATTATATGTAATTTGTATTAAGAACCTTAATTAGCTATGGTATGTGGTGATTTGAATGACAAATGTATTATTACATTTTTTTTCTAGTTTAATTGGTCAACATTAAGCATTTTAAGAATTTGGCAGAATTTTTGAAAATGAAATTATATACAGTCTCTTACAGGGACTGAAGATTTTGTAAATAACTAGACCTAAGCATTGCTCTATAGGGACTTTCTACTAATAATGACAAGCTGACTGGCTGATTCTCCTGCTGTTTGTCACTCAGCATATTCAGTTGTAAGTACTGCACACTGCAGGAGGTGTGAGTGTCGTCTACCAGGATTAAGGATTCTATCATTCTCTTGAATTTAGGAATGTGGCAGGATTTCTGCCAGCAAGGAATCCACTTCTCAGAAGATCTAAAGATTTAGAGAAGATTTACAGAAGATGGAAGCAGGGCCATTTCTGGGAAGTTTTTCCTGGCTACACATTCATCTCTGTTTCTAAAAGATACTTGAAGCATATGGTTTATTATTCATTATCAAACCATATTAAAACTACTTAGCTATGGAAAGTCACCCTCCAACCCCACCTACACTCTTTCTTAAAAGCTGGTGAACCCTCGAAGTGCTAGCTATGAACACTTTACTGTCTATGGGCAATCCCATGCCCAGTGTTTGTATTTGATTTAGAAATGCCTGCTGGTTCATCTCATGGTCTTTCTCATCTTGGTCAAATAGTTAACTCCTTCTGAATACTCAGATGCCAAATTTTGGTGTCATTCTTGACTACTCTCTTTCTTATATCCTATCCCCAATCTGTTGGGGAAATTCCTTTGATTCTACCTTCAAAATAGCACCCATGGAATGTGACCTCTTTGCCTTTCTTCTACCCCATCATAGTCTGGCGGTTGCCCTGGGATCCACCTTTGCCCCACTAG
The DNA here is from genome assembly GCA_004365215.1 of Cuniculus paca. NCBI lineage: Eukaryota > Metazoa > Chordata > Mammalia > Rodentia > Cuniculidae > Cuniculus > Cuniculus paca. The sequence goes on from RJWT010000040.1 coordinate 103,811, forward strand.
GATTCATCCTTAAAGACATGGCCACCATAGCCCTCCTGAGTGGATGCCACTCTGTGCAGAACCTCATGACTCTGCCTTCATCCCATGATTTTGCACTGGAGATCCTTACTGAGGTCTCAAAATAAGACCTGTCTTGCACTCCACCCTATAAGTTCTCAGTCACTGGGTTTAAAAGCTCACGGGGAATTCGAAACTATCACTATGTGGAGTCCTTGCGAAGGTCTGCAAGCTTTTACCCTGACCAATGCCCTGACCTCTTTCCCCAGTCCTCTGCCTGCATTTACTCTGCTGTCATCCACTGGCCTCTGTGTCCACCACACATGTTCCTTTCAGAGGCTTTGGGGTTCTCTTCCTGGTCCCCAAACTACTCTTCCCCTGGTTTCTGCCCAGTATGGCCTCCTTCAGGGCTTTTTGTTCAGGTGTCATCCTCAGGAGGCCTCTGGCTAGACTATTTAGAGCAGAGTGCCCCACTTGCCCCAAGCTCACCCCACCCCCAGACTTATTTCATCTTTCTCCATCCTTTTTGCCACTATGTGACTTACATGCAGTATACATTTTACTTACCATGTGTATTCCACAAAGGCAAGGATTTTTGTTTCTTTTGTTCACTGGTGTTTCCCAGTGTTGAGAGCAGAATGTGGCCCAGCAAAAATAGGCATTTATGGAATGAATGAATGAATGAATGAATGACAGAATCAATGACACACAGGAAGGAGCTTTCAAACTGCCCACAGGCCCACCTCTGAGGTGAGCAAGGCCACATCTTGTGTACGACATGGCCCCCACCTCCCTTGTGACATGTTTTCTGCTTTTTCCCATGGTTTGTGATATTCTTCTTCACCTCCCAAAAAGAGCACATGGGGTGTTTTGCCATATTCTGGGATGAATAAGCTGTCTAAACATATCTAAGTACCCATTTAACATGAATTTCCTACTTGTATAAGGCTTCCCATTTGGTGTTTATGAGACGATGTCGTGCTGAGTACAAGAGAGGCAGGAAGCACGATGTCTGTCTCCTCTCAGCAGATGCTAACAAAATAATGCCAATTAGCATGTGTCAGGGCCTGAAAGGCATCAGACTGGGCTTAAAAGGTATCAGGCAATAGACTGTCACAAATTTAATAAGCTGTCTCTACCTCTGGAGCAGGCTTTTTGGAATCTAGTCCTGTTGAGAAGAATTCTGATTGCTGCTGCCAATCTATGGCAGGGCTGCAGGGTTTACCCAGTCACAGCTTCTGCACGGGCAGAGGTGACCTCTGTGAAGGTTGTGTGGTCTGGCAGGCCAATTAACTACTGTCCTGTCAATATGTGAAAACTTCCTGCAACTTCCATGGCAACGTGTTTTCTGAACTAGTCCCTGGTATAAGGAGAAACATCCATTATCACAGAGAAAAGCAAGCGACAGAAGAAAGCTGAGTGGGGTGGAGAGTGTAGCATGAAAGCTGGACACTCAGAATATCACCCCCTCCAGGGATGGGATGTGGGGAGAGCAGATGTGTGGACCGGATATCAGATGCTTCCTGAACTGTGAAATTTGCAGGAAAGAAGACCCTGAAAGGTGCCATCTGGACCAGGCTGGGAGCTAGGAGGTGGTACATCACTGCTGAGTGGTGGTCTCACTCTGTCAGTGCTTGGTAGGACAGCTGCTGGTCTTCTTCCCACTGCACCCCTCTTTGCTTTCCACTGAGAATCCATGCAGTCCCAAACACACAAGGACAGGAAGCAACATATTTCTTGCAGTGGGTTAATCCTCTTGGCATATTATGCTCCATGTTAAGGAAGCATTTTTCCCCCTACATTTTAGCCACCTCTATCTTATCAACCTAATTTCTGGATATTAACAATAAAAACATTGAAGAAGACCAGACAATAAGACATGAGTGACTACCATTTACTGAGCACCACCCATGTGCCAGCTGTTGTTTTAATGTGCTCCATGAACTAACCCTTGTAATCCTTGTAACAACCCCAGTTAGAATTGCTGACTCCACCTGCCCTAGGAGCAAAGTGAAACGCAGGGAGGTTTAGAATGAATGTGCCTCAGATCACACAGGTGTCAGGCAGAGTCAGGACTCATACACATTCCTTCACTGAGGCTAGACAGCAACTGCTGAAATAAGTATTATTGCCTGGTTTTATTCACAACAAGATTGAAAGAAATTAATTACTCTCCCAAGGCCACATGGCTGGTATGTAGGACATTGACATCAGAATGCAAGTTTGTCTGACTTTGGAGCCCTTGGCTGTGCTTCTTGAGCAAGGCCGAAAGCTTTTTGATTTATTATTATAGTCTAAATTTGGAATTATCATAATTATTGCTGAAAGTAGGCACCTAGATATCACTGGATGTTAGGGGAAGATTCTATAATTTTAAGCTTCATTTAAAAAAGAAAATAGCCAGGAACTGCATCCTGCAGATCAGGATCTGAGCAGCGGCACATTGGAACTGCCATGAGGGACTGCACTGCCCTGTGCAGTCCTGTCACTGCACAGGGCGAGGTCCTCTGGTTACATAATCACAAATGGGTATGCACTAATAGTCCAATTTCTTTTTCTTTTTTTTAATTTAAAGATAGTAAAACCCAATAAAACAAAACAGAATAAATCCAATCAAAACACAGCAGTGAAACTGGTACAGAATATCAAAGCAGAGTAATGGGAAAACAACAGTGGCTACTATAGTATATCTTGTTATCTTCATTCCATCAGTTAAAGCAAAATCAGACCAAAACAAAACAGAATAAAACCAATCAAAACAGAATATTGAGTAAAGCAAAAAAAAAAAAAAAGAATAAAAAAAAACAGTGACAACATTATTAGACTTTAAAAACAAGACAGAAAAAACTCCCCATATTTACCATACTGCATACTGTTATCCTTCCTATACATGCTCAGACTGTCAAACCTCATGCCTGTAAATTCAGCCTAAGAATACAGTTCTTCAGGTGCTTTTTGTATCTCAATTCCTATCAGCTCAGGTTGACCTTCAAACCAGCTGGTGGCTTATAGGGTGAGACGGTTTGCTGATTTTCAGCCTGCATGCCAGTAGGCTTAGGGGAGGCACTGACTTTTTCTCTTCCTGGGTCCCACACGGTCTGCGCAGCTTAGCAGAAAGCCTGGCTAGTTGAATCCTTGATTGGCTCCTCTCAGTCCCAGCATGGCCGATTCTTGGAAGTTGCTGACTTTTCCTTGTCTTCCTGGGTTCCTCATGATCTGTGTGGCTTACCAGAAAGGATGGCTAGTTGAATCCTTGATTGGTTCCTCCATAACAGTCCAATTTCTAGATAGGAAAATTGCCTGAGGTTTTATAACAGAGCTAGCAGGTAGCCAGGGTAAAGTCTGATTCCTCAGCCGCCACTACAAAGCCTGAGTTCTTGGCAGGACCACCAAATCCTCTGCCAGTAGCCAATGTAAAGGTCACCTGCTAATGGGAACCTGGACAACTTAACTGCATGCTTTTAAATAGTAGAATTAAGAATGTTTTTCATCCCATTGGCAAATTTTAAAGGTTAGATCCTTGACTGGGCTTGTCTTAATCTACCATAGTCAGCAGATTGGTTCTCTGGTCCCCACCACCAGCCAGCTCAGAAAAGGATACTACTACTGACCGTCAGGAAGACCTTTGAGACCGAAGATAATCATCATAAATCTTACATTTCTGTTGGCAAACAAACTCCAACAGCGTAGCCTACACATCCTAGGTCACATAGCACCCTAATAGATGGGCCAAAAAAATAACACACAGAAGTCGTTGATCCACCTACTCTTCCTCATGGGCATGGTAAGATTGTTTTATTCATTGTTTTAAATGTTCACATTCCTTCTCTTTCTGGCAACTTCCAGGAAGTATTTACTGTTGGCTGAATAAAAGTAACTGAGTGTATTCAATAAAACTATTTTTAAAAATAGGAGCTGCATTATCATTTTGACAGCAATCAGAATTTATGTTTATACATATTATTCATGTTTATAATCTTATGATTGTTTTTATTCTCAAGGAAAAAATATGCCACTGAACTTGGCACCAAGTGGCGAACCTGTTCTTTTTGATTTTCCTTCATCTCCTTGTCATCTGTCTCTGTCTCTCTCTTTTTTTTGTTAAATCACTACTTGTTTCATAAATTTAGTCCTAGAGAAGTCTAGAAAATTTTAATATTAGTCTAGAAAGTCTGTAGTACTTATAGGCTCATATATTCTTTACAAGCTCAGTGTGTGGAGTCTGCTAATATGCCATTTATAGTCTGAAAACACATTACATTTTACCATTCTGCTCAATTTCCAACATTAAGTTTAAATCACTGCTACAGCTGGTCCTTCCTAAATGGTACCTAACCAGTAGGGATTACCTTTCTTCATTGCTCCTAAGGCTGTTGCCATTTCAGTAAATGTCAGCCTGTTGCAGGGAAGGAGACGACACATACAATCCACTGAACAGCCATTTCACCTAATCTTTAATTTTACCTTATGTGTTATAAAATATTTCATAATATTTTCACAATTCATATTCAGTCATGATAGCTAATATTTAATTTGTTCCTGAGAAATAATTGTATAATTACATTTTCAAAATTAGTATCTCATTAGTACTCAGATTTTTCACTAATGGCATGTACATTAATCATCTTTTCATCATGATAATAAAATACCTGGGGCAATCAACTTATAAAAAGAAGGGGTTTATTTTGGGTCTGAGTTTTGGAGATTCTGGCCCATGAGAGGTTAGTCTTGTTGTTTGAGACCTGTGGCAAAGTAGCACATTATAGCAAGGTTATGTGGTAGAGCAAAACTGTTAGCCTCCTGAGCCAGGGAGGAAAGAAGCAGAGGAAGGGACTTGAGGTCCCCTATCTCATTATAGGCATACCTCCAATGACCTAAAGACCTCCCATTAGGCCCCGCCTCTTAAAGTTCTTTCCTCTTCAAATAGTGGCACCCTAGGGACCGAGACTTCAATACAATATGGTTGAGGGACTTAAGTTCTAAAGTATAGCAGTAAGACATGCATACTTGTTGATTGACATGATTCACCAGCAGGAAGTTCTACAATCATTGTGAGTCTGGGAGTTTAAATCAGGTTTTCTTATTCTCAATTTTTTTCAAAAAGCCTTTAAAATATTAATATAAACTCTATTAATCCAGTCTTCAATAGATTAAAAGTCTAAAAATCAATGTTTTAATATTAGCCAATCAAAAATGCTTCAGGCCATTAAGCAGAACTACTCATTTTGTGGTAAAAAGAGAATAAACAGTCTTTCCCTAAGGCATTTGAGTTTGTTAGCCAAGCTTTATTTGTCAGAGCATAGTCTTAAACTTACCATTTTCTCTGGATACAAAAATTGGAAGCATTTTTTTTCTATTTTAAATTGTGGCACTCTTTCCTAAATTATTCTTGGTGTTATTGTGTCTATTTTTGGTTAAATTATTTTCATAAGGGTGTGCTAATTTTTAAATAGCGATTGGGTTCAGAACTTGCTATCCCGCATGTCACACTGGTACTTGGAAAGATAGTAGAAGCTGGTCACAATTGGCCTTCTCTTACCCATCTCAGCTGAGAGGAGACTCCTATTCAAGAGGTGCCCTACCTACTCCTGGAAGGAAGGAACACCTTTACCTCTGAAGACATGAAAACACAGACAAAAAATTGAATAAACAGACTTCACTTAGTTCCCAACAGTTTATTATCATGAGATTGTACCCTCCTTTCCCAGTCATACTTCTATATGACTATTCACAGCTTCATCAAACCTCAGGATAAAAATATACGTTTACCTGTTGCTTTGACTCTCATTTTTCAAGTCTCATGTGAAACATATAAAGTAAATTTGTATGTCCTTCTCTTGTTAATCTTTCTTTTGTTAAAGAGATTTTAACCACGAACCATCGCAATGGTTGAGGAAAAGATACTTTTCATCACCAATAATATGAATACATATAGAATTCACAGTAAGTCATGGATCTGGACTGAGCTCCTGCACTAGGTCTCAAAAGACCAACCAAAATGGAATCATTCATGCTAACCTTCTACCTCATAAAGCTGAAACTAAATCATAAATCATTTATGTGACTTTCCAAGAAATCAAGGGGAGCAGGGAAGAAGGAAGGGAGGGAGAGATGGAGAGGGAGACTAATTTCCCACGTAAGTCAGTTTAAGTCAGCATGGTAAGGAAGTTCCTTCTGCTTCAACAAGGAAAGTAATTTTGAAACAACCAACCTACCTTTTGTTCCTTGCTATTGCTTTCTTCAGTCTTCTTCTGTCTATTAATGTTTACTGTTCATGTTACAGAGTGGAATTCTCTGAATCATTTGTGGTTCTGAGGGCTGTCTGATTTATGAATCATTCTCCAACTCTGTTAAATGTATTTTGTCTAATGTTTGTCTTCTACCAAGTAGTGTTAATACACATCTATATATTAAGTATCTAAATAGGTACTTGCTTTGGCCAAATACTACAGTAACTAACTCTTTACTTTAAAAAAATTCTTTGGATCATCCTGTATCTCACTTGTTTTCACATCAGGACAATAAAATGAAAAAAAATTAGATTGTGTCTAATTGCTCCCTCAATTCTTTCCCTCTCAATGTCTTTCCTGGGCTCTTCTGGCATTACTGTGACACTGAGTTTGCAGTCTTTTGAGACACTGGATGTGACTTTCCACTTAATAAACATTTCTTTCATTTCCTATTTAATGTCCTAAAGTTTGTTAGCCTCAAGTAGAGAAATTAGGTGCAGATCTAAATTTTGTCTTGATAAAACGAATGTGATGGCATAACTCTTTAAGATTACATTCCAAATTCTCCTTAGGCTCCAGACAGCTTTTCCAGTGTTAATTCCTACAATTCTTTTATCTAAAAATCCCATTCCAATCTGGTCTATTCAGGGTCCTTAGGAAGTATTTCTCCTAGTGAAGTGTTCTCCCTGTGTTTTACATTGATCAAAGAACCCTAAAAGACTCAGCAAAAGTCTATGAAGCTATCTTTGACTTTATTCATACATTCTCCCGTTTAAACAGCATTTTCTAAATATCTATCAGTTCTGATTTAAATTCTCACTAAAAGCTGTTTCAAAGCAGGACAGGGATTTAATTCAGCTTGTGTGTGAAAGTGATTCCTCTGGTAACACTGTTGAGATGTTGGGTTAGGAGAAAGCAGAGAGGGAAGCAGGGAAATCAACTAGGATCTTTACCCCTGTATCACTCAGTAGCTGGGGATGGGGGCAGGAATTCAGAGATGATGATAATGTAGTTTTTAGGATTAACGACTGATTGGATTTATACAGACAAATCACTTCAGACTCACATACAGGCAATCATAAACGCAAAGAACTGGAGGGAACAAAAAAGAAAATCAAGGTAAAGATAATGATCTTCTGGACCCTGGTCTACTCAGCTAATCCAAAAAAAAGCAGTCCAGTCTGAACCCCTGCATCAAAATGTGTCTCTTCTAGTTATGCTAGCTGGAGTCTTTTTCCTAGTCTCTTCTACCTTTTAACTCTTGTCTAATAAACATCTATACACCTCACCCTGATGTATCCTGAAGTTCTTTTTCATGAGTCAGGAACTTACTCAGTGGGCCAAGTTGAAATCCCCATCTCCACTTTGGGGGCATCCTTGAACTGCGTCAGTGATAGGGTGAGGAATTCTAGTCCAGCTGGAGAAGCATCACGGTGAGAGGCTGAGACTGAAAAGGGCACACATATCCAGTGCACTGCAAGTATTTGGCTTGCTCCAGAACCTCAGTAGAAGATGGATAGAAGTAGAAGCCCTGCAGAGAGGAAGCTGTAAAAGTAGGCAGAAGTCAAATTATGAAGGGTCACACATACTATCCTGCATCATTTCAGCCTCATTCTGAAAACTATGGGGGTGTCCTGTGAAGGATTTCAGTAGCCAAAGTGATATATGCACAGATCAGTGCAGTATTCTAGAAAGAATTTTCTGACTGCAGTATGGAGGAAGAAGCAGGCTACTTAGGGAACTGTAAGAATGATCTGGGAAGAAATGATGATGGCTTGAATTGAGATGTGGTTAAGACGCTAGGACTGGCAAGACTGGTGCTTGATTAGGTGGAAGAATGCAAGGGAGAGCAAGGCTGACCTTCTGGCTTACTCTTTGGGCTTTACAGAAAAATGATGATGTCATTTTACAAGGTGGGGAATATGTTTGAAGGAGAAAGTGAGTTTCATTTTAGACTTGTTGAGTGTGAGCAGCTGCAGGACATCAAAATGCTCAGCACAGAGACAGATGATGATGCCTGGAGCTCAGAAGAAAAAGCTGAGCTGAAGATTTAGATTTTGGTCATCAGCACTTAGGAATTAAATCCCTGGGCATAGATAAAATAAATCAGAGGATATGTAGCCAGAAAAGAGACAGCAAGATTTAAGCAGTTGGTTGGAAGAGCAGGAGCCAAAAAAGGAGAGGCCAAATAGGCAGGAACAGAACCAGAGGAGAATATAGAATCACTGAAGCCAGATAGGAGCAGGTGACAATGTTCAGCAGGGCCAAATACTTTAGAGAGATTAAGGAGCTGAAGTCTGGAACTGTTGGCTAGAGTTAAAGAACAGGTGACCTTGGCACAAGTAATTAAGTGGAGGAGGACACCAGATGGCAGTGGGCTGAGGAATGCAGGAAGAATGAGGAGGTGCAGGCATTTCTCTCAAGATTGAATGGGAGGGGTGTAAAACAAAAGACAAAAAGAAGCACACAATGTAGGAAGGGCTAGCGTTGAGAAGACGGTAGAGGAGAGAATGAAGATCTAGTTGACACAAGCCGTACAGAACGAAGCAGAGGCAGGGCACAGCAGAAAGGGTGGAAGTAAGTACGTAGAGAACATTTCTTTCTTTTAGAGAAAAGGAAAGGAGAAGGTGAGGGGTGTGAACATAAGATTTGGAAGACTGGTAGAACACTGAGAGACTTTACCTGAAGATCACAACTGATCTGAGAAATAGAAAAGGAAGTCACGTGATAAGAGTGCAAGGGAAGTGGTAAGTCCAGAAGGGCCTAAAGAAACTGGAAAATATTTGTAATAGTTGTGGTGATAAACAAGAGAAAAAGAATAGGGTTGATTAACAGGGTTTTCAAGCTAGTGACAGTACATTTGCACAGTTGGGAGTTTTCATTTGTTTTCTGCCAGTAGACCCCAGCAAGGTAGGTCTAGAAGCAGAGGATCTAGTCCCTGGAGCTGATCCAAGTTCAGAGTTTCTCCAGAGTGGTGTGATGGATGGACAAGTGGACAGAGGAGGTCAGGGTACTGGTAATTATAAAAAATGACTGAGTCCAGAGGCTGCTGAGAATAAAATGGGCAACTAAGGAAGTGAAGGCCCGAAAGGCATAACAAAAAAGTGGGTTAGAGACCTTGACACTGAAGAACATGTTTAACTGAGAAATTCTAGGGTATGGAAAGCTCAAGGACTGTGGTTAAATGGCAACTAAAGAAGCAAAAGCAGAAAGGTTAGTGAGAGGTAAGGAGGAACCATGTGGCTAAGGCTTTTGAAAGGTCATCTATGTGGACATAGAAGTCACCTCGGATGATGGAAGGACCTGAGATGACAAAGATACAAGTGATGAAAAGTAATGATTGTCCCTGTAACAAGAACCTCAATATTTCAATGGTTTGCCACAATGGAAATCTGTTCATCGTATGTGCCACAACCCAGCTCAGGTTGGCAGTGGTCCTCCAATCAGAGATTCAGAGATTGGGGCTCCTTCTGTAAATAGGTCTCCTGTGTTGAAGTGATTTGCTTCTAGGATTACCTTGATACAAAATATAGGGGAGGTAGCACAAAAACAATAATACCATCTCACTGAAGATATGAATGGAAACATTTTTTAAAGGTCAGCAGAAGAAAGGAATGAAAGGAAAGAAAGAAAGAAAGAAAGAAAGAAAGAAAGAAAGAAAGAAAGAAAGAAAGAAAGGCCTAGTAGAGTTTATTTTAGGAAGGAAAGCAAAAGGTATGCATATGTGGGTCTGGTTGAACTGGGTGGAATGAAAACATTTGCTTTACTTAACATTCTGCGGCTTATCTAAACATTCGTATATCATAAAGTCAGAAATATTGGTACTCCACTTGAACAGCCAACAATAAGATAAATCTGTGGAGACGTTCTATAAATCAAAATGCACTCTGTAGAAGGGAAGAATTTTTGAGCATACAGGACTCTGTCCTGGGGGTTGTTTAGGACAAGATGTTTAAGACATGATGTGATCTCTCTTCTCTTGAACCTTACCATCTGGTTAGAAAAGATAAACCATGAAAAGATGCACAGCAAGTGATGATGGCCTAATACAGGTAAAGACAATGTATATTTAGAGGTGACAGAGAGAGATGATAGTATTCAGACATTGCCGATTGTAGAGAAACCAAATTATTTCATTTTCTTCAAGAACAGGAAGGCAGCCTTTTTCAGTCCCCATCACAGGGAGGAGAGAAAAGTGATTGAGCTCTGGCCCCAAGAATATGTGCACAAGTGATGTAACTCTCTTTATTCTCTTTCTCTGTCCTGTTTGTGCAAAGAATAAGCCAATTTCAATATTATTTTAAAAATGCCAATTATTTTTCAGTTTTCTCTCTCTCTCTTTCTTTCTTTCTTTCTTTCTTTCTTTCTTTCTTTCTTTCTTTCTCTCCTTCTTTCTTTCCTTCTTTCTTCCTCCTTTCCTTCCTTCCTTTCTTTCTTTTCTTTTTTTTTTTTTTTTTGGTACTGGGAATCAAAATAAGAACCTTGCACTTCCCAGGCATCACTGTGCTACTGAGCTACATCCCTGGCCCCATTTCCTGTTTTATTTTTTTAATTTATTCCTTCTTTTAAGCATTTATTGTGTGTCTGTTACAGGGCATCATTGTCCCTTTATAAAGTGTACATTCTAGTTGATAGATATAATCTAGACATTTTTCCATTTTATTTTCACTTTAAAAGCTCACTCTTGGATTCAGTAATTCAACCAATTTTGTCTTCTAACTCATTAACATCTCTCTTTAGCCTGATAATGTTCTTGTTCTTTTTCAGAAGTTTTTAAAAGCATTATTTTAAAAACTTGATTTATTTTTCTTTCTCTCTTGTTTAATAATGAAAATATTTTTTTTCAAATCCATTTTATTTCAAAGAGAAAAAGAAAAAAGAAGAAAAAGAAAAACAACAAAATTTCAAAACAATCAATCAGAGGGCAAAAATGGTACATATATTGTGCATTGTCATCCCCAAATCATTCACTCAGAGCACAAGACATCTGCATTCAATTGTCCGAACAATACCAACACAAATCTTTTTCTTCAGTGAACTCAGAGAAATCAATAGTATAAGGGCTGGGGATTTAGCTCTGTGGCCTAAGCGCCTGCCTGGCAAGTGCAAGGTCATGAGTTCAATCCCCAGTAACGCAAAAAAAGAAAGAAAGAAATCAGTAGTATAACTATCTTAACTATTCTTTTAATATACATATACATACACATGTACGTATGTTTTTCCTTTCAGCTTCTCACACCAATGAGACAATATGATGTTTTCACAAGTGTGTCTTATTTATTTCACTAATGAGTATGATCTCAAGTTGCATTCATTTACCCATAAAAGTGTCCCTTTTATCATTCCTTATGGCCGAGTAGTACTCCATTGTATAAAAATACCACATCTTTTTATCCATTCCTCTGTTGATGGGCATTTAGGTTGTTTCCAAGATCTGGCTATTGCAAATTGTGTTGCTATAAACATGGGTGCACATATATCACCATGGTATAATGTTTTTAATTCTTTTGGGAAGATACCCACCAGGGGAATAGCTCTGTTGAATGGGATCTCTAGTCCTAGTTTTTTGAGGAATCTCCACACTGATTTACACAGTGGGCGCACCAGTCTGCATTCTCACCAACAGTGGCGAAGGGTTCCTTTTTCTCTGAAGCCTCTCCAGCATTTGTTATTGTTTGATTTCTTGATAGTAGCCATTCTTTCTTGGCATGAGATGGAATCTCAGGGTTGTTTCAATTTGCGTCTTTTGAATGACCAGTAATGTTGAGCATTTTTTCACATATTTATTTGCTGTTTGTATTTCTTCATCTGAGAAGTGTGTATTCATCTCAGATGCCCATTTTTGGATTAGGTCTTTAAATCTAGGAGATCTGATTTTTTTGTGTTCTTTATATGTTCTCAATAGTAATCCTTTGTCTGAGGTACAGTTTGCAAACATTTTCTCCCATGTTGTGGGTTGTCTCTTCACTCTTGGTGGTTTCTCTTGCTGTGCAAAAGCTTTCAATAGGGTGAAATCCCAGTTATTGATTTTTTATAATAGTTCTTGTGCAATCAGGGTTTTGTTCATAAAGTCTTCACCTACACCAAGTCTTCAAGAGTCTTACCTACTCTATCTTCCAGCAGAATTAATGTTTCTGTTTTAATATTAAGATCTTTGATCCATTCTAATTCTAACTAAGTGGCGAAAGATATGGGTCCAGTTTTAATCTTTGGTGTGTGTAGAGCCAGTTTTTCCAGAACCTTTTATTAAAGAGGCTTTCTTTCTTCCATTAAATGTGTTTGGCACCTTTGTCAAAGATAAGGTGG